>JAZHYW010006791.1:0-113781 GCA_037355805.1 Ixodes ricinus
ACCGATTACCCGTTGAGGCGCATCTCCCCATCAAGGCTGTATAAACATAAATAGCAAACCAATTTTTTTTCTCAGGCATTGGTGTTTGCGGACCGCTTGTGGATCGGCGGAGGTGATGGAGGACCCCGTTCGTTGTGAGGGGAAGTGGTGCAGCATGGGTTAATTCTGATAGTGATTTAATAGATGGTTATAAAAAATTGGGTTGTGGGGATATTTATACAACGTGTCGTTGGTCAGCCATTTAAAGTTGCGACGAGTCACTCGCTGTAGATGAGCAATTTAGCCAGTGCGGTACAACCGCTAGCCTGGGGTCTTTAACGTGCACCACGCAGTAGTGATACACGACCGCACGCCGGTACGATGCTCATCCAGATCGAAACGGGCAGGGGTGGGGCTCGAACCCAGGATCCCTGGGTTCTGCAGCGCGAGCTTTCGCTCCACGCGCGTCGAGAGATGGTTATAACTAAGTGCTAGTCTGAAGTGAACTTATCTTACGGACAAATACACGAGAAAACTCACCCGAAAATTGGAACGTTTCTTCTCAATCTAAGAAAAGACAACTTTTATTGCCGGCTTTACTGACGAGGCTGGGCTTCGCGGACCTTCCAACCAGGGTCCGCGGACCCCAACGGACCCCCATTTGAGAACTACTGCGCTAGCGGATTGAATCGATTGCTTGTAGCAGCCCGCCTATCGATTCTGCGTTGTTTTCTGAAATTAGATTTTTGGTTCATCATCCCTTTAAAGACACTGCAGCCGCACTCGCCTTGCCGGATTCCTGCGCAAGCTGCATAGGTCCTCGGACAGTATTCAACACTTTCTGTCATAATTTGTGCAGCCTATAACCGACCAATGGTGTCCCGATGGCCGGGGGACTGTCACCATCGAAGCCCGTGGCTCTAATTATGTTTAGGAGCTTAAAACAGAGAAGAAAGCTCGATCGAAGTTCGGGAAATGCATACACCCAACATTGGCGAAGCCTCTCATCCTAGACTTTCACTCTTTCCAACGCACCAGCAAGGGGGAAAGCGCCGGTTGCACTTTCCTCTCTTTCTCTTGCGCGGCTCTGTTTACCAACGCGGTCGGAAGGCCGCGCATGCGCGGTAGCTATGTGGGCAAAAACGGCCCGGCTCGCCGTGTTATCGCCATTGCGTTGTGTGGCGTGCGCTCGTTGTTAACGTTGTAGGGACGCTTGTATCTTTATTTGTGCGTCGTATTTCCTGACAACGTATGTCGTATGCTATGCCTGACTATTTGAGGTCGCTACCCGAGCCTGAACGGCAGCGGTATCGAAACAAACTGTGCGTGGACGGCGTTGCCTGCGAGGATCCGTACGCCGTAAACAAGGCCTGCTGGACTTCCGACGTGAAGTTGCTGCCACCGAAGTCGACGGCTCACGTGGTCGTCTATTTAGTTTTTTCGCCAAGCCAGTTCACGGCCGACACGGTACAGGCGTACAAGTCTCTTGAGGCCTACGATTACTTCGAGTCGGTTTCCGCACTGCCGGCGGGATCAGCAGACTGTGGACTGCGGAAGCGTATTTATTAATTGATTAAATACTCACAGCGTCTTCGAGTCAAGGTATCATATTTTCCCTACGTTCACGACCACAAGGCATGACCAGCAGTGACGCTTTGTCCGTTCTGCAGTCTTGGCGGTAACACGTTACAAGTAACGGCATTGCCGGTAGCGCGTTACTTTTAACCTACTCGTTACATTTTCGACACAGTAACGGGTCACGTACTTACGTAAAAAGAGATAAAGTAATTATGTTCAGTTTCTGCATGAACATCATGTTTCTTGGTATATAAGCTTATGCATACCTGTATCGTCAAAACCGCAAAATGTGCTATATCATAATTTAAAAAAGTAACGCAGAAGTAACGTGCGTTACTTTTTATCGGTAGCGGTAATGTGTTCCTTTTATTTTTAGGTAACGTAGCTCGGTAACGCGTACCTTTTATTTGCAAGTAACGAGTAACGTATTTCGTTACTTTTAGAGCGCAGCTCTTAGGCGCCCGTTTCCGGCTTGAGCGGCGTCGCCGTCGGCGTAACCGCGCGGTGCATGATGGGTAGATTTTTCCCGCTAAATTTAGCGGGGAAATTTTCTCCGCTAAATTCTTGGACAAAATTTCCCCGCTAAATCTAGCGGAAAAATTTCCCCGCTAAATATAGCGGAAAATTTCCCGCTAAATCTGGCGGAAAATTTTCCCGCTAAATTCCAGCGGAAAATTTCCCTGCTAAATTTAGCGGAAAAATTTCCCCGCTAAATCTAGCGGAAAATTTTCCCCGCTAAATCTAGCGGGAAATTTTCCCGCTAAATCTAGCGGGAAATTTCCCGCAAATTTAGCGGAAAATTTTCCCCGCTAAATCTAGCGGGAAATTTCCTGCTAAATTTAGCGGAAAAATTTCCCCGCTAAATCTAGCGGAAAAATTTAAATCTAGCGGAAAAATTTTTCCGCCAAATCTAGCGGAAAATTTTCCCGCTAAATCTAGCGGAAAATTTCCTGCTAAATTTAGCGGAAAATTTTCCCGCTAAATCTAGCGGAAAATTTTCCCCGCTAAATCTAGCGGGAAATTTTCCCCGCTAAATCTAGCGGAAAATTTTCCCCGCTAAATCTAGCGGAAAATTTCCCCGCTAAATCTAGCGTAAAATTTCCCTGCTAAATTTAGCGGTAAATTTTCCCCGCTAAATCTAGCGGAACATTTTCCCCGCTAAATCTAGCGGGAAATTTTCCCGCTAAATTCTCAGCGGGAAATTTTCCCCGCTAAATCTAGCGGGAAATTTTCCCCGCTAAATCTAGCGGAAAATTTCCCTGCTAAACTAGCGGAAAATTTTCCCCGCTAAATCTAGCGGAAAATTTTCCCCGCTAAGTCTAGCGGGAAATTTTCCCGCTAAATCTAGCGGAAAATTTTTCCGCTAGATCTAGCGGAAAATTTTCCCCGCTAGATCTAGCGGAAAATTTTCCCCCGCTAAATTTAGCGGGAAAATTTTCCGCCAAATTTCCCGCTAGACTTAGCGGGGAAACTTCCCCCCCCCTCCTCGAGGTCACGTGACCCCCAGGCCACGTGACCCCCCCCTCCCTGAGGTCACGTGACCCCCCCCCTCCCATGCCTCCCCCTGCTCCTCAAGAGCTGCGCTCTAATTCGGCGTTACAGGGAGTTGTAAACGGCCATTCATTTTTTTCGGTAACGCTATACAACACCGGCCGTTCTGTCGCCGATCCCCTTCTGCTGGGTAGCACGGGCGTAGCGAGCCTCCGACGAGCGCTTGGCCGGTGCTTTGTGCGCGAACACCGTGGGAACAAAATCCGGGTGGTCTCGATCAGACAACGGTTTCCCTGCACATAAGCAAACCTCGGGACGGAGATTGAAATGGAAGCCGCACTTGCCTTCAAGAAAGTGCTTGTCGCACAAACGGTCGTTCGCGCGAGGCGACCATTCTTTTCGATCCACAGATATTATCCACCTTCTATGCTTTTCAGAGTCTGTCGGGAACTTGTGGAAACTCACTCCGCTACTTTTCTTGAACATTTCGGTGTAATTAACGGCAACACAGCTTCGGGGCATGCTGAAATGCTATGACGCCCATGCGAAACGTGCGCCTTTTTTGCCCACACGACCCGGCTCTGGCGCGATCGCAGCGCCGCCGCAGCTCCGTGACGTCAAGCCCGCGTGTCTCCTTCCCCCATATTGTTGTCGCAGGGAGTGTAACGACGCGGTGGTTTTCTGGTTCTTGTGGACCTACGCAGACCTGGAGAGCTAGTGGTGGCTTGAGGTGGCTCAAGGATTACTTGTGTTTCATTGTCTGGTACCATTGTTTTGTGCGTGGGAAGACGGTTGCTCATCAAACGGATGGCGTGCATTTCTTTCTGGCGATTCCGGCAGGAATAGATATTCGATCGGGTAGGTCTGATCTGATCGTCATGTCTGTGCCAATTGGTTTTGTTTTCCAGTTGCACTTCGACGGAAGATGTACTTGGGCTGACAACAGTAGCTGGCACCCACGACTGTCCATGTCTGAAATTCTTCACGACGTCGTGTGAGGCAGGCTTTTGCAATTCAGCACGACGTGCTCCTTCGTTCTGGTTTAGTTTCTGCTTCGGCTGTTTTTAAATAACATTTTGCCGTTTTGCCCGGACACAGAGCTTTGAGAAGGGTTCGCAGCACCCTCCACATAAGCAGTTCTGCTGGAGATCGACCTGTCGGATAATAAGGGATCGTCCGGTACTAAGAAGAGCAAGCTGGCAATCCTTGTTTGAGATTAGCCGGGTGCGTTTTTTCAGCTTGTTCTTTACCAGCCGAACTATGCGCTCAGCTACAACGTTTGATGCAGGATGGTACGGTTGCATCTTCATGCCCCTGATATGATTTTTCTAAGGAACTCTAGGAATTTCGCACCTGTAATTGCAGTTCAATTATCAGATAAGATGATGCCTGCTGCAAAGATAGTCCACAAGGAGTTGATTGTTGCTTCTGAAGATGGAGAAGATACGGGCTTTAGTTAAAACCACTTGGAGTAAGCATCCACGACTAAGAAGTAATGACCTGGGAAAGGGCCTCCGAAGTCGACGTGCAGTCTTGACCATGGTTTCTCTGGAAATGTACATGGTGTTGATTGTACTGACGACGCAAGTGCTGATGTTCCTGACATGTCGCACAGGGCTTCACCTTGTCTGTGGTGTCTTCGTCAATGTGAGGCCACCACACGTGACTTAGGACAATCCTTTTAATTTTTTTAAGGCCCGGGTGACCTCCGTGAAGACGTTTCCATACTTCCTGTGGAAGAGATGCAGGAATCACGACTTTCGTTCGTTCCCGAGAGCATGAAGTCATCTTGCAGGCTGAGCTCGCACTCTCGAACCCTAAATGGGATTCATGTTGGTTCTTGACTCCTGATCACCTTCCAACAAAATGTCGTGGATCCTTGACATTATAGGATCCTTCTATGGACCCTATAATGACAGCATTGTCCTGTCGTGTTTGTTCCTCTTCGTAGTCCGTGTTTTCTGAGCTGTTTCCCATCATGTATAACGTCAACCAACTGGCCCAGTTCTCCACCTTATTACAGTCCTTCTATGAGGCTTGCATGAACGATCATAGCAGACGACAGCACTCGTGAATAACATCCAGCATAAAAATGTCGCCTGGCTGGTTTTACTGTGAAGTTCCTGCTTTTTTAAAGGCAAACTGCTCACTCCGTCCGCGTGTCCAGTTGTCTTTCCTGGCGTAGTCGTACGCAGACAACATGAGGACCCAGCGTACTAGTCTGAAAGAGCTTCGATCTGGAATGGCCTTGTCGGGACCAAGAAGTTGAAGCTGTGGCTTATGGTCTGTGATTGCTTCAACGTGTCTTACCCAGAGGTACTGACAAAATCTTGTTACACCAAAAATAGATGCCAAAGCCTATCTTTCCAGTTAACAGTCGCGTTCTTTTCGGCTGGCTGCAGGCTTCAGGATGCGAACGCTATAGGACGTTCCACACCTTAAGCGTCGCGGTGGTCTAGAACGGCTCCTATAGTCCGAATGAGGAAGCGTCACAGGTAGAGAAAAGGTCTTGTTTGAAATTGTAATTAACAAAATTTAACCAGTTTTTTGTTTTTGTTTATATGAATGGCGCATCTTGTTCTTTCCAGCAACATGACGTTCCGCATGCTAGCAGGTGATGCAAGGGGTGTAGAATTGAAGGCAGGTTTGGAATTGATTTTCTGCGTAGTCACCAAACTCAGGAAACTGTAATTCTTTGATGTTTTGCGCACGAGCTTTTAGGACTGCTTCCATTTTGTCAGCAACAGGATGCAGCCCCTCCGCTCGATGATGTGACCCAGGCACACTCAACAGTGTCCATCATGAATATACACTTGCTGAATTTCAGTTTGATTCCTCTTTCATTCGCTGGGCGAGGTTGCTCAGATGGTCCTTGTCATCCGCACCCGCCACCAGAATGCCATCGAAGTAGACGACGATATGGTTGAGGCCTTGGAGTATAGTTTCCATCACCCTCTGGAAGATTGGCAGGGCCGAAGAAATCCCAACAGGTAATTTCGTATACTCAGAACGTCATTTTGGGGATGTTGATCGTGGTGTATTTTCTTAACGTTGGATCAACGACCAGTTGCTGATATGCGTCTTTTTCGTCAACCCGCCCCCCCCCCCGAAATCTTCCAGTTTGCTGGGACCTCTCTCTCCCCCTCCCCCTCATACAACATTTTGTCATGGGCGCCCCCCCCCCCCCCCCTTCGAAACAAAATCCTGGCTACGTGCCTGGCTCCAACGATGTCAATCTGCAAATTTCATAGAATCGGGAGGGAAGCTGAAGGTTTTATGCGACCGGGGATTTGACTGTTTCAAAGTACCGACGTTTATTGAATAACACTTCTTTTCAAGATTTGCCGTGGGACAGTTAGTAGTGGAAATCGCAAGGGGCGCGCCAATGTCACATGCAACTTCAGGAAAATCTTTCGATACCGGTGTAATTTTTGTTCTTTTTCCTAATTTGGTGTACGTTTTCGTCTGAACATTATTATTTTTTTTATTAAAGAAAGAGTAAAATTGAACTTTCAATTTCGTTAAATTGGGAGTTCAACAAAAATAGCCTCCGATAAACCTCGAATCTTCAGTGAAAAATAGACTCCAAAAAACATCCTCCGAATTTCACATAAAAAAAAATAACTCCGAAAAAAACATAGTCCTATATACTTATAAATACGCAACGGAAAGTCTACGGCCCGGTTGTAATGTAAGGATTGCGACTAGTAGTCAGTCCAGGGTGGCCAAGCTGAGCATCACGTGCGGATGGGGGTTATGTTTCTGATAAAAGTTTGATTTATGTTTAAAAAATCGAATGACTTCGGGGATGACAAACGAAATTACCCAGTCAGCCTGGTACGAGTGGCGTTCATAAGGTGTCTGTTATTACCACGAACAAAAAAAAAAGCTGCAATCAAGAGTGTCGATTGGTTAGTCCGTTTCTACACATGGATTCCACAAGGCGGCTATTTGGGCCACACTATTTGTGCTTCTTAGAGGAAGCAAGGGGTGTGTTTTTGTTGCATTGCAAGATGCACTGTATAAATTTCCTAAAAAGGGAGAAAAGGAGGTGGCCATTTGAAGCTTCTATATTACACCACACCATCCTCTATACTCACAAAGCTCTGACAGTTCAACGATGGAGCCATAGAGTGCCCGGTCGCAGATTTGGAGCGCGACGATCTAGTAGCACAGAGCATCAAACAGCCATTTCTCGGGGAACCTGGACGTCAGCGCACAGCTTTTGCAGCGGCGAGGACCCGAAACACACTTCGCTCGGGAGTGTGTTTCGGCGTCTCGCCGCAGCGGGGTGCCAGTCTCGTGGCTCTCCTCCCATATCTGTTGTCTGCCGCTCCACCTTTTCCATTTCGGGGCCGCTTCTCGTGGCGATCTGCCAGGCTTTGTCAGTATATTGGAGGCTATGATTACACCCTTTACCACCCTACTTCGCGACGCCGCGTGGTAGGTTGATGGATAGGATGGGATGATTACTATAGTTTCCCTGCGACTACCTCCAAGAGTTCATTGATTTTAAGCTATCAGCGTTTATCGAAGCAACACTTGTTTGCAACTGTTGTCGTGGGACAATTAGTATCGTTGATGGCCATGGCGGCAACGCCGAATCCATCTGAACACAAATCAATTGATAAAAGCGCATTATTTTGAATCTATAGTCCGTTGCAACCTAAGAACGAAGGGCGATGGTAAAACAGGCCGGGGAGGAGGAAGCAGACGGAACGCTAAAGAGAGAAGGAGGTTTCCCCTCTCTTCTCCAGCGGGGAGGATGCAACGTCTGCTTCCTCCTCCCCGGCCCGTCTTACCCTCGCCCTTCGTTCTTAAGTTGCAACGGACTATAGCGCACGTTTACATCCGTATATTATTTATTTTTATTTTTGAAAAACAAAAAACAAAAACACTAAAATCAAGCTTTCAATTTCGAAGAATTGGGAATCGAACAAAGAAAACTCCATAAACTCCGAATCTTCGGCAAAGTATCAACTCCGAAAAACGCCCGCCGAATTTGACAAAAAATAAACTCCGAAAACACGGCATCATATATGTAGCATACGCTGCAACGGACTGAGGAACCGTGTCTGTTTGATTTCTTTTTCTTTTACCTCTTCGACTCATACTTTATCCATAGTATGTGCGGTGGAATAAGTGAGAACAAAGTATTGGCTTGCACTCTAAAGACAGGTCCACACAATTACGTTTGCATGTGATCGACATAGTTTCAGCCGATGATGATGATGATGATGTTTATTTACATCAAAAGGGATACACTCTAGTTCTCTTGACTATAGTTCAGCCGCCGATGCTGCAGTACACCGACACCATATCTGTCAAACAGCACGGGATCACATCCGATCGACGTACAATTAGACGAAAGGTTTTGCAGTATTTCGGAGATCAAACGAACACACTATCTATGACAAATTGTCTTTTTTAACATTATAGGAATTAGTTCAAGCAACCCGATACAAAGAATGATGCGTAATATCTCTGCAGATCGCAAGTTTTAGGGGCTTCCCGATAGGTGGCGCAAGTGTGTTTTTTCGTCGTGATTTGAACCCAGTCGATCACATTCAAATGCAAATGTGTCCATCAGCCTTAAAGTTTTTTTTTTCGGTTGCTGCTTTGAAATATGTTTTAAATCGACAAAATCAGCTACATCCCTGGATTTGTCAGCAACAAAAGCAACTGTTCTAGACATTAGGACGTTGTTTAACGGTCATTAAGTAGAAACCATAAAAAACGAGACTTTTAGAAGAACATAAACATTTTCCGCAGTACGCGCGCCCCTCAACGCACCGCCTATTGTCTTCAGGAAAGCAACCTGTGGTCCTGATGTTCCAGGTCTGCTCGTAAACTGGTCCCTCCAGTGTTTTGCACTGTCTGGGAGAAGAGTCCGCGCCCGCTCACAGCAATCATATCAAAAGGGCACAATGCTCTTTTGTCTGGAAGACGACTGCAGACGTGCCCATTTTCCGCCCCATATAAGCGGACTCGAGGCCGTTGCGGGAATCGGTGGAAGGGTTGTGCACCTAACGAAAGTCATCAGCATGAAGGTCCTCTGCGTTTTGGCAGTCCTGGCTGCGTCGTCCAGCCTGGTGGTCTCCCATAAGCACAGTGAGTTCGGCTGTCCAACAGAGGCAGCCTCGTCCTTTCGTCCCAATGTTCGTCGTCCGGTGCTTCCGCTGTTGATGCGAAATTTAACCAGTGCAGCACCATTGCTAGCCTGGGTGTTATTAACATGCATAACGCAGTAGTGATACACGACCTCACGCCGTATACGATGCTCATGCAGTTGAAAACGGGCAGGGATGGGGATTGATCTCAGTATCTCTGGGTTCTGCAGCGTGAACTTTCGCTTCACGTGGTTCGAGCTGATGTGCGCTAAGGTACTCAGCCGCCGATCCCCCATGTATCTCGATCGGGTTTATGCGTACATGCACTCCGCGAAATTCGATCTAGTCACTCGCTGTGCTCCGCCCAGCGAGTGACTACACTTCGTTTCATGCTAAGTCCATACGTGGCCTATGCTACAGGCGCGAGCTCCAGGCTTTCAGCGTCCCTGCCAAGCACGCGAGCTCGTGCAGTTTAAGCACTGTTCAGGGCCACATGCTCGCGCTTGTAGGATCAACTGCGTCTATACTTAAGCTGAAACGAAATATAAATTGACAGATGTAGCTTGGACTGCTGCCAATCTACATGCTGAAAGATCTGCGTGTGTTTGGCTCGAGTTCTGGGAGAGAGAGAGAGAGAGAGAAGACTTGCGAAAGAGGAAAAACTAACGTGGGAGTTACAGCCAAAGGCCGAACGGTCATCGTTAGATTGGGGGGGGATAACAGCTGATAGAAGAGTTTTTTGTTTCTTTTATAGTGAAGCGATGTACATGCTCTTAACTCTAACGGAAGTGCTTGAAGCTGACCCTCTTGGAAGCCCCAAAATGGTATACCCACCGCTCTTTAAAGAAACTTGGCTTTTTCAGGGCTAATGCTCTCGGCGAAACATCGTCTGCCTCTCTGGCCTTCAGCAGGTGTTTTCTTAGGTCCTTTGTTCAGCTTCGGCTAGTTTAGTAATTTGGTTCGTGGGCGTGGTTTACTGGGCTGAGGTCCCGCTCGTGAAAGGATGACTTTAAAAGCGTGCTTTGCCGTAAAGGCGAGCAGGTGTGGCACAATCAGGCTTCCGGGGTTTGTGAGTTTGCGCTATTAGGTAACACAGAGCATGCTCCACCTCCTCTGCGCTAAATTGTTTGTAAGGAAAGAAAAGTGCCGGGGTTGCCGGACGCACCGTCACGTGGCCGCTAAATTGACCAGGCACATGTGCAATATTCCGATTTTATCTGACGCTCGACTTACGAAATGTTCATTTACTTTCAGAGGGACAAAGGGCATCCGGTGAGTGTTCCTCCTCTATCTAATACTATATGTTACCTTTCTTTGTTCTTCTTGTAATTTTGGGCCTGTAAGAGATTGCGTGTTTGGTTTGCGATAAAGGCTGGAAGTATAATTTTAACGAAAATTCGTGTATTCGAGCTTCAATGTGTGTCGAAACTCAACGTTATGCGTCTCCACTGCAGATAAACGAAACTTTTGCCATTCCAGTACTTCCTATAGCCTTGAGACGGGCCTGTCAAGAAGTGGAAGGACTTCAGTGAAGCTTGTCATTGAGACGTTTCCGAATTTCGGCCTTCATTGTTGGCCTTCCGAAACCCATACGCATTCGTCTAAACCTCGACTTCAAGTTTCGATCAAGAGTGAATGCCACAACTAACTACTAACCGGGTAGTATTCGAAGGGCAATACAAGCATGCAACGTACTCCGTCGTGTGAACAGTCATCATGATTCTCGGTTTCTCATTTCAACTAGAGATCCCTACACTCTTTCCACTTTAGCAGAGTAAGCGCTATAGGGAGGAGGCGAGTGTAGAGAGAGAAACCAGCTATCATGGCAAGCCGAGAGCTTTGTGGTAGGGACTACACCTTGTCTCATATCCTATGATGGACTAAAGGCCAAAGCCACGGGCCGCCATGTCCAATCACGTTCCACGCTATACTATGGCACGCTTAACATTGATTAGGGGTGGACGAATAATGCTCGAATCCAAAAGCGCCGCATCATTTCTATAGCTGCGACGCTGCAAAGAGCATATATATGTCGTGGCTTTCTTTGCGATGTAAAATTGTTGAGTCACTCAGTGCTCTTCCATTCGAACCACCGTCCACCCGTCCCCTCATCAGTGATCCGAGACGCGGGCACCGATGCGTACACTCATCGAAGCGAAATACCGCACAATTTCTAAGTGGCTCGTGATTGGATCTGGCGGTCCGTAGCTTTGGTCTTTAGTCCATCGTAGGGTGAGACGAAGTATGGTCCTGTTTTTCTTAACCTGCAACAGACTGTACGTGGCTTGCGAAAGCCAAACGCCGGACGCAGGCGTTCTGCGTTCGAACGCTTTCGACGAGTGCAGTGGGGACAAAGGCAGCTAACTTCAGGTCTACCCACTATTCGTTCCAATCAGAGCTCGGCGTTCTCTCCTCCCCGTGCGCTCTCTCCTCCTCCTCTCTCTTATTTTCTCCGCGCATAAAAAAGAAAAAGCCTAAATGCTACTATATTCGAGTCAAATTAAAAATATATCGACGAAAAAAAAAAGGAACGCCGTTTTTTTGTTTGTTTCCTCAAAACCGTAACGAGTTCCCGTTCTATAGTTTCACCGACGCAAAAATAAAAACGGCGGCGTTCCTCCATTTCCCCTTAAAATGAACGCGTTCCAGGAACGTCGTTCCTTGGAACGCCGTTGCGTACGACACTGCGTCCATGGTTCGGGCACGTACCAACCGGCCATCTTTCTTCATTCGTGCAGTGGTCGTCATAGAGAAGGCACCGGTGGTGCCAGTCTACCAGGAACACTCCTACCAGCGACCCCACCAGTCTTACGAGACCTCGTATGCGCAGCCGTACCGGCAGTCCTACGTCCAGTCTTACGCGCGACCGACCTACGTGCAGTCGTACCGACAGCCGTACGGACAGTCGTATGGAGGTCACGGTAAGTGCAATTCTTTCGTATGCGCTTCGTGCCGCGGCCGCAAGATTGGCGGTGCAACACCGAGTTCGCACCGCCAGCCTTGCGGTACTTACATGCGCTTCCACTGCCCCCCCCCCGCGTGCTTTCAACAAATTTTACTGACCTAGTGGTTTTCGATGATGATCAGCAAGTTTCTAATTGGAACTGTATGTTCATTGTCAGGAATTGAAAAGTGAATGTACGAATGTTTGTTAGTTGACTTATCGTGATGATTATTTCCCTTTACTGTGTCCCACTGGCCTTGTATAACTCACCTGCAGAAACCGCAGTAGAGTGCCGTTCTTTTTTAATAAATTTGTTCGAATTAAATCCAAACACCCTGTATATATGCTCAACAGTTACGATATTCAACAGCCGCAGGCATATTTCATCCGCGATAAAACTCTGGAAGGATTACTAAGTGATCGACGGGAGGCTTCACTGCAGAATTTGTAGTTCCAAAGTAACTAAAACACGAATCTTTTCTTCTTTTTTTTTTTGAAAGAGGGGGGGGGGCATAGTTTGTGTTAATGATAGGGTGGTGTCATATGAAATCAAACACGCGTGTAGAGATGGGTATTTTGATTTGCCTCAAAAATTATATATTCTAGCCACTGTTCCACAATGAATGAAAACACGTTTTAGTATATTTTAGAAAAAGTGGAGTAAGGTTTTTGTACCCAGTTCTTTCGGTTATTATAAATAGGTAAAAACAAAAACAAAACAAAAACTCAAAGTAATATTTATGTAAATGTATGGCGCATGGACCATTTGTTCCCCTAAACTAGACTGCTTTGGCATATTTTCTGCCATAAATGAAGAAAACAAACATCGTATCTTTGACGTTTGGTGACATATTCGGAGCCGTGTAGCTTGGGATTCTTTTACGTTTTGCTTAATAAATGTTATATTCCTGTAGGCCCATACATGTGCTATAGACTGGTACCACTTTAGTGTAATTTATTTTAACTGTATATTTTATATAAAATATGAGAGCCATCTAAATGCAAATTTAGCCATAAATCAAGCGCGTGTATTAAAGAGGTAACCTTTTTAATTTTTTTTATTTCTCTCAATTATGTTATCTTTCTGTGCGCATAATCAAAGTTCCCCTTTTTTGCTGAATTTTCTGTAGAAGTGCTTTAGCACACATACATGTTTCGCAAGTTGACTTTACTGCAAGTCTTTATAACCTTAAAATGCCAAAGGCAAAGGGGGAGGGGGGGAGTTCTGACGTGTTTGGGAGTTGAATAGGGGACGGAGGAGTGAGCTAAAACAGCGTATTTTTTATCAACGAAACGCCTGCCTTGGCCGAGTTATCCTGTCTAGATGAGATGATGGGTACCAGATCTTCTGATGTAATCTACCAGTGAATCGAGGATGACTTTCCTGTGTTCAGATGAGCCCTTGGGTCGGAGCCACCCGTATGGCGTCCTCAGTCTGTCATCTTTTTTTTTTTTAAGTGTGGTAGAGAGTGGGAGGAGAGAAGGTTATGGACGTACCCCATTAGGAAGAAGTTTTTGCACTTACCTTTCCGCTGTTCTGGCGTTACTGGCAAAGCATTTTTTTGAAATATTATTATTATTATTATTATTAATTTTATTATTATTAGCATTATTAGTATTATTATTAGTAATAGTAAGTGGTAGTAGTAGAAGTAGTATTTCAGTTTTAATTTAGTACATATATTATTTTTTATCCCTCATCTTGCCTGTGTTTTTTGGTTTGTCTTGGTCTTCTTTTTTTCCGATGAGTGCACCAATTCAATTTTAACTTTTTTTTTGTTAACCAGATATTTACAAAGAGTAGACTCTGGTGTTGTCGCTAGCACTCCAGCGCCCCTAGCTGCTCCAGCTTTTACGCCTTAACTTACTCGTAAGTTGTGTCCAGGTTTAAGAATGACCGACGTTCGCAGATTTGATCGAGTGTCCATACGATGGCCGACATGAAAGGAACCTTGCGGTAACTCTTGCAGTAAAGTCGACTTTCGAAACTACCGTCTTGTCGATGCGGGTGCATGTGTCCGTGTTTGAGCACTTCTACAAAACCAACACAACAAAAAGAAGGTAGCTTTGATTATACCCACATAAATCTAACATCATTAGGAACAATAAAGAGAATAAATATAAATAAGTAAATAATAGGCTTTAAAAAATGAGTTGAAAAGTATGGCTAAATTTTGTTGTTTGTACCAAATTAGAAAAGCATATAAATTATTTTGTGAGAATAAATAAAACTAACGTTATACCAGTCGATGGCACACTTGCGTTTGACTACGACCATGACTTCTGGCTGGGGCGAATGCACCCAACCACTTTTAATGCGAAAGCATTAACTGTTCCATGGAGCGAGCTGACGTCATCAGTTTGAAGCGCGAAAACGGCACCTAGTTTCCGCATTTCGCCTTCGGTTCCATTGGCTGGCGCGCGTCGACGGGGCTCTCATTGGCCGCTGCGCTCGTCAGTTTCCACGACCGCTCACCCCATGGCGCTGCGTGTCCATCAGCGCGCCGTTAACACGGAGCGTCCAAGGTCAGCGTGCCCAGGGAGCACGCCGCTGACCGGCGACGAAAAGTACGCAGCAGACGAAAAAGGGAGCGGACGAGCGGCTTGCATGCTTTCGCATTCACAACTCATAAGAAGTGCTTAAGTGTACCTCGAGCTTTTTTAACTTGTGACTATACTTACAACTGGCTGCTCAGTGGTCCTAAGCAGTCGAAAGGGGCTTAAAACCCGGGTTTTGCGTAGTCGGGCGCCGTCGAATGCATGTGTGTGAACCTGCTTTAAGGCCCGTTCACACACTGGCGTTTGACTACGATCGACTGAGACAAACCGGATTTTAAGCCCCTTGAGACGGCTCAGCCTCCGCAGCAGCGCATCCGGTCGTAAGCCGTCGCAAGAGGCTTCAAAACTGTTTTTGTCTCACTCCGTCGTACTCGGTATCAAGTGTGTAAATGGGCCTCTAAGGCATTTCAGACACTTGCGTTTGAGTACGACCGACTTCGACGCAATCGGTTTTTAAACCTCCTGTGGCGGCTTTCTGCCGGCTGCACTACTGCGGAGCCGGTCTTAAGTTGTCACGAAATGGTTAAAACTGAAAAACAGGTTTTTAGCCTCTCCTTCAAGGCACACGGTCCTAAGGAGTCACAAGTGTGTGAAGGGACCTTTAAAGCAATTAAATGGTGTGTTTTTTCGCACGTGTTGTTAATTATGTTGTTTTGCCGCAAAAAAAAAGTTAGATTTGGTGAAGTTTAAGTTTATACACGAATGCACACCGCTTGAGGCTCTCAGTTTCTCTGTCCGATGTCGTATTCGCTGAGGTTCAGCGAATAATTGTTTTTTCACCGATTATTGCCGAATGTATTGTCGCCCTTGGAAAATAAGCAGACAAACACCGGTCTTTCGAAGAAAAATATTAAATCCTGAAAAGATTTTTCCTATCCACGAACAAACGCCAAAAACACACAGCAAAAAAAAAATAATAATAACTGCAATTATATACGGTATACTGAGTGCTGAAGAGGGAAAAAAAAAATTATTTGTTCCAGAACGTTTTTCCCTAACCGATCTGGGGTGCCCACGACCTAATTAAGTCCCTCGGAGAGCTCATTTGCATAACAAGGACGTAGTCCAAATTGAATCAGCGATCGCTTTGAAAAAGCGGGGCGAGATTTTCTTTTTTCTTTCAACATTATCCTGTAATATGTAAAGCATTGCAAAATTTCTAGACTAAAAAAAAACGGAGAGAGAGAGAGAGAGAGAGAGGAGGAGGGATATCCTTTTGTCCTCCTTTTGTGAACTCACACAAGAAGCACGATCCGTAAAGCGTTTGTTTGATAGTTCATTTTTGTTTTGTCTTTGATTGCAGGTGGCTACGAGACCCTGTCCTTCGGCAAGCACAAGCATCACAAGCACCACCATGGTGACGCTTTGCCGCAGTTCACTGAGATAATCTCCCTTAAGAAGCCGCATCCACACCGCTAACACACCGTACAAAACACAGCCTACGGACATATTGCAAGCATATATGAAGCCAAGGTGCTTCGAAGGCGCTTGTCCGCGGACAAAATTATCCGCGGATAAGTTTGTCTTCGTGTCTGCGGAGAAACTCCGTGTCGTTTGTACGGTGTCCGAGCGGCGTGCCTGCAACTTTAGAAAAACTTTTTTTTTTTTTATAGCGGAGCTGTTAAGGGTTAGTTTCCAGGATCGTGTTCATCCGCAAACAAATGATGACACAGAACTCTGGACAGCTACCGCCATCTATGAGCGACTGCGGCAAACCGACAATCGGATTGCAGGTTGTCTGGTTGCCGCCGTCGCTCATAGATGGCGCCAACCTTTCGAGCCTTTTCACTCCGGCTTGCCGACTTGCGGCAAGTCGGAGCCATAGTACAGCTTCGCTGGTCTTCCTTCATCACCAAAGTGGAAAGGCTGAAAGCTTTTTCTGCCCCGTTGCAGGAAGGAGCTAGATAGAAGTCTGGGAAATTGATCGTTCGAACCTACCGATTGATCGATGAACGTTTGAATTGCTATTAATTTTTTTAACCGGTTGTTCGGTAAAAATTTTGACGATTAAAGATAAATGAGAAATTAAACGCTTTCACTTAAACGGTTAGTAGGTAAAAATTACTACGAATAAAGACAAAAGAGAGAAATTAAATGCTTTCACTGTGCATAGAATCTATAGATGTGGCCGAGTGCACCTGTAGGAAGGGCAAACTTTGGGTGAACATTTTTTGCCTAAAGCGAACTGTTGGGGGGTGAGATTTGTAACTCCGGACGAAAGTGCTGAAGGTCACACGCGTGTCGCGGCCACTTGGACGCCGTGCGAGTGTCCGTTTAGTTCGGCGGACGATTGTGAACGATCGTAGGAGCTCGTCGCTCTTCATGAGAATATCAGCCAACCTCTTTGCCTCGTGCAGCTCAAGTAATAATTTGGTGATCGTGAGTGTCTTTGAATTGTTCTCAACTACACGTCGAGGTTGATTCGTAGTCGAAATTCTATATGGCGCTGTTTATCAAATACTACTCAACAAATTAAAAAAAAATGTAATTTCGATTTTTTTTAAATATTATGCGTGGAAATAAACTAGATTGATTAATCGAATAATTATTTGAGTAAAGGGTGGTGATTAATTGGGTTAAAATTTTAATCGACGCCCAGCCCTAAATAGGATACAATTTGTGGTAAGATTGTAGTATAGTATTGATTTCGCCAATCGGAAAGCTTCCAAATTGAGTCTATACTCGTCACTTCGAGAAAAAATTACATGTTTGCGCATTATTCATGCGCTGCAAGGAGTAGTTTTTACTTGATTTGGTTGTCGAAGGAAGAAGCGATGATTTCGGCTTTTGAAATGAACACGTCTTGGTAAAACAGCAGAAAGCTAATCTAAGACGTACCTCTATATATCTTAAATCAGTACAGAGAGAGAAAAATCAGTACATTAGGCTCCAGGGTAAAAACAAGTTTTGAGGAGGAAATAAAAAACTGGAACCAATATTTATTTTTCATAAACCTAAAAAAAAAGAAAAAGAAAGCGTGTGAAAGTTTATTTGACAAGAAAAGTCATTACGAGACGGCCAATCGTCCCCGTCTACGTGCGATTCCTTATGCATACCAAATATGTCAGCTTGTTTATTTACGTGAATAACCAGAACACCAAAGCGGTTCTCCATGAGCCGAGTGTTCTTTAATTGTCGCTTTTGTGGTTGTCATTTTTTTACTTACATTTTTCTCCCAACAATTAACAGGAAAAAAGCAGCCCACGGGTAAGTCGGCTCGTCCTTTCTCTCCTTTACATTCGTCTGCATTTGACGAAACGCATTAGTGCCGGGTGTTTGGGAAAAAAGGTTGCCGCGTTTTTCTCGCCGCAAAAATAAACTACCCGTCGCCGAACTTTCCGCCTTTGCGCAAACGTAGCGCTTGTGGCCCGAAACCAGATTTCAAAGTTTCGGTACTAAGGCTCATCTGATTCCAAGGTTATCGAGCGACGGACGACAATCTTCAATGAGAAAAAGTTACGCTTTTCCGGTATTTTCGACTCCAGCGAACTATAAGGGGCGCGCTGGTCAGGCAAAATGGCGGACGAAAGGAGGTCGTTTTCGTCGTTCAGCACGCTGACCACCATAAACTTCTTGCACTGCAGCGTAAAATTGGTGTGACATATGAAGGCAAAGCGATTTTTCGACTGTAGAAACCTTCTTTTAGTCAGTGCGTAGGATCTGACACAGCTGAAGCCTAAAAATAATTACTGGAAACGATGAAAAAACGCTTAAAGTGCAGGCGATCGATGTTTGTTTCTATGCTGCCTACGGAAACCAAGCAGCGATAGTAGACGACACGAGTCGAAACGACCTCCTCTCCTGAGCTTCTCGACGTTGCCGCTACGGGGCGTCGGTTTGGCTGGAGTCGTCTGCCAGTCATCTACAGGCGTTCGCGGACTCTGTTGGTCGCCACCTTCTCATTGAAGAGTTCCGGAAAACGCTTATAACTTTTGGAGAAGATGGCGGTCTAGCGAAACTTTGACATGCGGTCCCAACCGCTGGCGCTACACCTGAACGGAGTCTTAGCGTTCGGCGATGCGTTGTTTGATTCGATTTTTTGTCGTTCTTCACGTGTCCCGAAACCCTTCTCCTCTCTTACTCTTCAATCCCTATCTCCCCAATTCATTTTGGCTCCCGGAGTCACTGATTCGTCTCAAACCAACTACGGAGTCCCAGAAGAGGACCAGGAGAGGTCCCGACGTTTAGCTTTTTGTTTGTTTGTTTGTTTTTCTGGGAAAGTAAATACCCTTTCTTTCCCAGAAGTATAAGAAAGTTGAGGCACTTGCAATGTCACATGCCTGTCTTTCTCCGGGCGGCTGCATCGGCGAGAATGGAACAATCTGCCTCCCTGTGATATACTTACTTCAGACAATGTACTTCAATTGATTGAATGCCTTTCTTGGTATAACTTTTGTGTTGTGTTTATATATATATATATATTTGTTTCCGCTCTTCTTTTTGTTTTAATTTTTGCACTGCATATATCTGCTATTTTAGTGTCTGTATTTATGTCTACATCCAGTCCTGCTGTGGTTGCATGATGGCCTGGGGTATCTTGTAAATAAACGAATAAATAAGGAAACTGGTGGATGCGGCTGAAACGTCACGTGCGCCAAATCCGCCGGTCACACTGTAAAACATACCAGATCGAAAACTGCGTCGCGCCGCCGAGCGGCGTAGCCATGGCAACCGCCGCTGACGCTCTCACGTGACCGAATGCAGTCACCGCCACGTGCACGCAGTGGGGTACGCGCGATGCGACGCGGTTTGACGCAGGCAGCTTGGCGAACTGTCCGTCCGACATGCGCTGCCGGAAGACCTGGGAGAGGTTTCGTAGCACCGGAGAGTTGAAAACCTCGCCTCCGACCGTCTATTGCGCGGTCGGACGTCGGATCGATGGTGTTTCACGCTTTAGTGTCCCCGTATTTATTACCCTGTTCTTACTTGCACATTTTTTCATCTCGTGTCGGTCAACACAATAAATGTTTGTTTTTTCTTTCTCCCTGTCTCTCAACTTTAAAACAGTGGTCGTGGTACGAAGTCGTCCGTCGTACAATTACGATTATGGCTACCCTCAATCCTACGGTAGGTTTTTACTGTTTATTTGTTGTTTTATCTGTTCTCACCGTGCAACTTCAATATTTTTTCTCTTCTGGTTTAGCCCGACGCGATTCCCGTGTTAAATTTTCAAGATAACCCTGACTGTAATCCGCAGAACTCCATAGTTTATTTCGGATTTAAATCGTGCCATGTATAGATGAATTCACGCGATTCCTTAGTTTATCTGACATTGATGTCTCGCTTACGCTAAGAAATGAAAAATAAGAAACGCTCGAAAAATACAGGGACAGAGTGGAAGAGCAAATGCTGATTAGGAGGCTCGCCTACTGAAGGTAAGATACTAAGTACCTGCTTCGTAAAACAGATCACGGTAGTATGGAAGTTAGAGGTACCGAGATGGCATTTATATACTCTGAATTATACTTCACGAGCTCATATTTTTAAGGCAGATTGAAAAATCGCCCTGTGGTAATTTTTACTTGACCATGTAGAGAAGCACACGCCTAAATGCGAACCGCCGTAGTCGCTGCAAGCGGAATTCCCTTTGAAATAATTGGTTATACGCAAGAGAAGGGAAGAATATATCAAATCAGAAGAATGCGAGAAAGACTGAGGTCTTACGTGTTGTAAACTTGGCACTTGCTGCCATGCCTACTGTTCACGTCCACACCTTGGTGAAGGGCCAACTTAAACTTACAAAAACAAACGCAATAAAAAAGCCGACCTTTTTTGGTGTATTTTTAAGCGGATTTTTTATTACTATGTGCCAGCTAGCCCAACTAAAGCCCGTAACCAGGGTCCACGCAATGGACCGTTGCGCAAATAAGCGCGTTCACTTCAGAAATTCGTTCACAAATAACTCAACTCGAAACAAAGTGCTCAAGAGGTCACTGAAAGGCACGGTCTTCTTGTTCGAGGTCGTCCATCTTTATTTCTCCATCTACTATATAGCTCTAGGGCGTTCAGAAGGACGGCTGACTTGCGGAAAGGGGAACGCCCATCTTGCTCTCAGCTCGTTTCCAGTTCTGCTGCCGCGTTCTCTTTCGTCATAAAATAATACTTAGTGATACTTCAGTCTTTTTGTTTGGTCCCCCTAGACTACAGCCGTTGACCCGCAAGTGGTGTCTCCTAGAGAATTACGCGTACGAGTGGCGAAAGAAGAGATCGTTAGGTCGGCAACAGAATAAGGGGAAGCGAAGCAAGAACTGAACGCTTGAGTCTCTTTTGTGCCGACCGCGGAAACGAACACAATCTTTTTTTGTCTTCTCCCCACGAGCTTGCACTCCGTTCAGGCGGCAAATTTCTTCGTAGGTCGGAAAATGGATTTGAAATAATAAGTAGAAGATACTACTTCTTTTTCGTCTCAAAATACTCGTATATTTTTTTTAAACATCTCCAAAATTGTATTATCTTTAAAGTCGTTTCCTTAGACAGAGTGCACTGGTCCTCATCGCGTTTTTCATTGTTCCAAGCAGTTTTGAAATTCTTGCACACTGGTGGCCTTCAATGACTCCGTAGTTCTCTTCATTACCTCCTTCATATCTTAAAAACGCAAAGGAAAAAAAAAAAAGAAAAAAGCTGGAGGGGGCAAGGTTTGGAGAGTGTGGGGAGGAGCGCGGGGGGAGGGGGGTCGGCATTTCAATTTTCAATTGATACCTCAGTTCACGGCACACGTCCAAGCGATTGGTTGTCTGATCTTTGGAGGGCAAACGAGGAACGCATTTTGCACCCACTCGTTTCAGGCCAAGATATTATGTCCAGGATTCGCTGTCATGACCCCCTCAGAAATTCCAGTCGATGCTCACAACTCATAAATTGTTTCGAAGTCTATCAGACATTATTACATCACAATTTATATAATTGCTTTCGTCGGTTCTGCTTGTTGAAGGACGCCCAGTTCGCGGTTGCTGTTCAAGGGACAAATGTCGCCACATTTGAAGTGACAAATCCATTCGTAAACCCTTCCCTTTCCTAGGCGGGCGCTCTGGCGATTTCTTTAAGACGCAGAAACTAGCTATATTTTCTGAATGCCCGGCTTTTAGCTTTTCCGGCATGCTATTTCGTGTCTTTCAATTCAAAATATTTATTCTGAAATCGGCAAACGAAACCGATGCAAGATTAACATTCAATTCTATCCGCCTCTTCCAATGGCGTGACGTCACTGGCAGGCAGGCTTGCAGGCCGAGGAGGCAGTCTGGAAAACACAGTATTCCAATCATCAGAAAACACAGTATTCCCCAAAGAGTTAGCCTCTGCCAGCCGCTGGAGTCACTTTTTCATCGGTGCCAATAAAAACTTTCAATTAAAAAACAAAACTAAAAACTGGTGAGGACCAAAAATAAAAATGCAAAAACTTCGTGAAAAAAAAATGATTTTGGCTTAATACTTGGGTTATTAACTCAGCGACGTTTGTGCGATGGATTAAGAAATCTTGAGGCTAAACCATTAAAAAAAATTGTAGAGTACCCTTTTACAGCTGCTTTGTTTTAAAGCCTCTTCCAGCATTAAGATTCTACTGCTGTTTTCTTTTCTTTTTTAAGGAAACGGAATTTGGTGCGCACGCGTTGTTTTTTCATCCCCGACATCACAAAATCGTTGAAAGCAGAGGCTCAAGAAAAACAACGCATTGATGTAACAAACTTTTCCCCAACGACAACGCTTGACTTCGATGCTATTAAGAAAAAAACGCAAATAAAAAAGTATTACAGGGACGAAGTAGGCAGAAACGACATGGACGGTGAGCTAACGATGAGAGAGGAAAAAGCTCCAAATCGAAGACGTACATGGCAGTGTAGTACGCACATACGCCTAGCGGCAAACGTCGGCACTAACGCCCCTCCCGCCTCTATAAAACAATAGACCTGATGATGATAATGATGATGATGCGGCTTTTTCCCCTTGAAAACGGGCTGTCTCGAGCTGATTTCCTGCCTGCGACTGGGACCTGTATCTTACCTTTTTCCAGTAACGAGTGCAGTCTAGGGGGGGGGGAGGGGGGAGGGGAGGGGGAGGTGTGCACATTACAAGTGAAGGACAGCTTAATGTGCGTCCATCCGTCAGAACGCAGTGTCATCGTGCCGCTGTGTCGGTTTTCACTGCTTCTTAAACTACGGATGCTAAAAATAAAATATATATCCTCAAGAGATAGGAAATACGCGTAAAGAGAGGTGCTGATACTAGAGAGTTTGAGTAGATTGTTCCGATACCCCCAAAACGATGCCCGAAAACGATGCGGTGCACGCGCAAAGGCGGCGACGGAGTATCGGGTACCGGTATCGGAGTCATCGGAACGATCTCCTGAAACTCTCTAATGTTGGTCGTGCCTTCCGAAAATGGTGGCATCGAGAAGCAAACGAGGGCAGAGGGTTTACGCATGCTCAGAGGCTTTTTGGAAGAAAAGTGCATTCTTGTTATTTTTGGTCCCCCCCCCCCCTCGTATATATTCAAGCCAGAAAAATACTGGTAAAAGCTTCTTAAATACTACCTTAAGAATAGAGTACAAGTACCCTGACTGGTGCAAGTAGCTTACGGGGCGTCTTCAATTAAACACGAAGACATTGCGCCTATAGGGTTTCTTTTCTTTCCTTTTTTTTCCTAATTATAGTTGTCTAAAAGAAAAGATAGGCATGTTTCTTTTCAAGGTTTCTTTCCTTAGTAATGTATGTTTTCTATTATCACGTTTGATAGGACAAACGCTCCATGAAAAGGCTTGTTTTCTTTTGCGTCTATTAGCTTCTGTGTTGTGGACGTGCAATTTGCACGTAATCATTACGAAAACTAATTTTTATGTATTTTTCCCGGCCTAGGTCGCTCCTACAACTACCCGGTGAAAAGTCATAAAAGTAAGACTCGCTCAATACTCACCAACTTTCCCGCGAATTCACGTTTATCCCTACGCTTACCAGGGTGTATTCTCAGTGACCGTCACTGACCGCCATTGCTCTGTGTTTTTCTCTTGAGCTCGCGCAGACAATGAACTTTCACCAGCTTATATCGGTAGATCAGCTTAACGTCAGGTTAGTTCCACGTCTTTGATAGTGTGAAATAATCTGGTGGAAGGTCACTTCCGGCACGAGTTCAAGAGAAACACGCACAGCAATGGCGGCCAGTGAATATGGCTGAGGACAGGCTAAGGATTAATCCACCGAGCACGTAGCATCCACCACACTGTCAGCTTAAGGGTGAGCGAAGTATTTTGTAGATATTAATCGAAAAGAAAAGCCAAGATAACTTTATTAGAGTAATCTTATCAGTCGGGGATGGGAGATGGAGTGGTGAGGTTAGGTTAGTAGATGTTTTGTGTCAGGTTCGATGACCTGGCGTAGTCAAAGAGCGAGTCCAGGAACAGCTTTCTCTGTTGTAGTTCTTGTCTGGGGGTCAACCAGTCTTCATACCGGATAGGTGGCTTTATTCTCGTGGGAGTTCCAAAATAGTTTCTTATCGTTCTTTGCGGCCATGTAATCTTAGATGAGGTATCTTGTCGTCTTGCCTCAACCTGCGACGCCACCTCGTTTTCTCTTTGCGTGCTACAGCCAAGAAACAAGTGGTGTACAGGGAGCGAGTCTACGTTCAGCCCAAAGTCCAGAAATGTAAGACTGATTTTACGTGTACACACCGTACATTATGCTCGTGAATTTTACTTCGATCCAGCTAAGGCCTAACAAGCTAAGACCCTTAAGTCTTAGCAAAACCTCATATGGCTGGTTAAATTTCCCAGGAAGTTTGTTTTCAAGTAGTTGATGTTTTCGTTTTCTTGCGGCCTCGCACTTGAACAACAAGCACTAAGCACTGTTCATATATCAGACAGACGTCAGATTTGAGCTTAATTAGCTCGACACAAAAAAAAAGAACACATGCTTATTATGGACAAGAGGCGCTGTAAAAGTTCCTGTCGCCAAAAAAGCTTATTCAGTCTTGTCGGCAGGAAATAAATAAAACATTAGCACAGAGCTCCTCCCACATAGCTCCTCCCACACAATGGCGTCACAAGGGGGCGGACCGCCCCGGATGCCGCTGACCCTAGTGACGCCACTGCTCCCACAGAGCTCTCTGCTTGCCATGATTGGTGCTTTCCTTCTTCTGCTAAAGTGGGAGAGTGGAGGGCTTCGTGGGAGGTGCTTGTCCTACTCTTTTAGGCCTGCAATGAACTATAATGTGACTAACTGTTCTACTCTCCGTGTATTATTTCAATCCTTAGAAGTTTACATTTTACCTCGGTTTCTTTATTTTGTTTTTACAGCCCACCCCATCAGTAAGTACCGAACAATGCACTACTACCCGGTCGAGATGAGACAGTAAACGACCTATTGTTTATATACTCTTCCATTGTTTTCAGATCTGCACATCAAGGGTACGGACGCTACCTGCGGTTGACTAAAGCAATGCAGTCTTTCCGGTTTTAGGCGTGCCGCCACAGGTCGCCGGATAAATGGATACGGCTGAACCTTTCGAAATGGGGGCTGCTTGCGCCACCTAGCTAGTTTCTCTTTATTATTTTTACAATTGTTCTGGTAGGCGTATTTAACCATGTCTCGTCAAATGTAGCGGCGGCTAGCCAAGTTTAGAGCCATTTATGCGGCTGTGGTTAAGGTGCAAGCCTGGCTAGATAAGTGGGTGCATGGCGACTGTTCCTTTTGCATCGGATGGTGACTTGCGCCACCTAGCTGAGTCATATCGTTATAGCGCTACATTAAATGTTCTTCGAGCCAGTTTAATCAAAGCTACACTCTACCACTTTCGATATTAATCACAATTTCTTAATTTTTTTAACTATTCCTACTAAGGTACGGGCACAGGGCCCTCTGGGGCGCCGCGTAGCCTTGTTTTGAGTTAAAAAATATTGCTTATTTTGATCGTGATATATTACACCGACGGTGATGATTCTTATTTCACGATTTTCAATTTCAGTTGTCAACCAAAAGCCGCAGAAAAGTACGGTATACCTTTTATCCTATCTCGTGAAATCCGCATACTTGCTGGGAATTTGAGTTTTCCGAATATCGGAATTTCCACCGAAAAACTCTGATTGTACGTTCGGCGAAAATGCACAGCAATTGTCCAATGCACGGTTCGGCTTTTACACTAACCATGTTGGATGAACCTGAGGCTGGGGTCGAGAGAAACATCAAAATGTAGAAGAGACAGAAAATAGACAGGACGACGTCGTCCTGTCTATTTTCTGTCCCTTCTACGTTTTGATGTTTCTCTCGGCCCCAGTCTCAGGTTAATTCAACATAATTATTATTCACCAGCTCTCCTGCACCCTTAGGGTATTTTCTTTGGTTTTTATACGTTTATGTTATTTCTCTTATTCTCTATGGGTAAGTACTACAGTGTAGATGCCGTGAGACACGTTCATTGCACTTTGCGAAATAACGCCGATTAAGGTTTCGCGAAATAATTTCCCTAGAAATATTGAGAACCGAGAACTATATGATATACTCATGCAATGCTATGTTTTTTTCCTCACGATTGATTACAGCCAAAGTTGTGACTAGTAAGTATACGTACATATATATATTATTATCGTTATACATTCTTTAGCGAAATAATACTCAGATATTACAGAAGTCGCGCGTATTGTAAAAACGAATTCAAGCGAAGTATTCGTGCGCTATTGATGTGTACTAACCTGACGAACGTTGTTGCATTTCAGAAAAAATTATAAAAAAGGGTAAGCCTTTTTTTTTTTCAAGTTAAGACGGGATAACGTATGCTTGTTTAGACGTTATTTTGTCACGAATAAAAACATAAACTTGAGTAATAAAACTTAAAAAAACTAATTGTGCCGAGAAACATAAAGTAACAAACACCGCACATATTTCGATGGTGAGGGAAGGACGACTGCCTCAAGCAGCTATGCCAAACTTCTTTTGTAAGCGCGTGGGTATCGAGAAATTTCCAAGCTCGAACAAACAACAAGATTCTCGAGTCATCTGGAACATTCAAGTCATGCAAACAAACAAAAAATATAAAAAGGACAAGCGCTGGCGGGGATCGAACCCTAGCGCGGCGTACCAACTTGTTTTTGAGCGGGGGTGCAAACCAGCGCCTCAATAACTTTAGCGCCCTCTTTCCCAAGTGCGAGGATACGTGCGCTTAGCCTTGGAGTATCTAAATGCTTCTTTAAAACAGATCACTCGTCCTTTAAAACCTAAGGCGACGGTTGGTGTGAGGTATGATGGCGTGCACCGCTGAACTCAAAACTGAGAAACGAAGAACAGGCACAAACATTGCAAATCCATGGGCTTTTTAATGCACCCGTGCCTTCTTCCAGGTCGTAACTGCTTTCAGTCGTTCGACGTAAAGTAGTGCTGGAAATTTCCAATGCTCTTCGCGAGTAACATTTTAAAAAAATATTTACGAATTTTTTAAAATTTTTTTAGACCAGACTTTTGTTATTTTGTGTCAGAGTTTGTAAGTTTCCAGTATTGCCATTTGATTTTTATGCATGAAATTGTGCATTTTCAGTTTTCTATTGTAGTTGTTCCGAAAATGCCTTCTTTCTACGTACAGTTGAGTTATGGAATAACGTCGATGGGCCTACGCCCATGCCTGCATACAATGATTTTATTTGTTTTTTTAATCGTTATTTCCTAGGGTGGTCTTTATTTTGTTTTTGCGTATTTCGTTCATTGTTTCTGCGAGCTGTCGTATCCGGCAATGACCTCAAATGAGGTGGTAGACGTGCAAATAAATAAATGTTCTCGCTATTTTTTTACGAATAAGTGAATAGTAGGAGTAGGAGGCGTATTATTCGTCGCTTAATTGTAGAATACGATCTACATTTGGAGCCTGAGATCGCGTAATCCATTGGCGGTACACGCACAAATACCACCTGTCGGAACAAAGCTTCTGAATACGTGTATCGCCTTATATTCGAAGTAAAAGCCCTCTGTCCTAAAATGAAAAAAAAAATGTGCAAAAAAAAAGGGGCACGTTGAATGTTGCTCGTGTGCTTAATGTATGTTCAAAATGTCAATTATGCCATTAACCTAATGCATTTCTATTTCTCTCCAGTACCCGTCTACGTGCGTAAGTATAATAAATGTCTTCTTCGCTTTAACAAAAATAAAAAAAGAAGTCGGAATTTGGGGATTTGTTGAGATACAATAATGTGAGGATATACAGGGTTTTTGGTGTTTTTTTAAGCTTTACAGAATTGTATAAAAAAAAAAAAAGAACGTGAAAGTTACACTTATCCGGTTTGTGCAGGTGAGCTATACGGTCATGGGGACATAGTATAGAGGGCTAATCGTAAGGATCAGAAGGCAAATTAAGTAAAATTTGTTAATTAACTTTTTTATGTGTGAAAATAGACATATGGTTTCCAATTAGAAACTTGCTGAGAGTCATCGAAAACCACTACATCAACTCTTCTTTAGAAGGACATAACGCAGGGCAGCATTTTACGGCATTCCGTAAAAACGCTTTATTTCGACGCGTTTTTAAGTTTCGGTTTCTCATCGGAGCGCATCTCTGCGCCCGCGCTCCTGCTCCCCAGTGGCCGAGACGCGCAACACACGTGTGCCCTACTTCCCTCCATCCTACGAGGGAGGCGAGGCGTTGAATTCGCGCCGCGACCACCAGGGAGCAGGACCGCGGGCGCAAAGATGCGCTCCGATAAAAAACCGAAACCTAAAAACGCGTCCAAATTGAGCGTTCTTTTCTTTTAAAGCACCGTAAAATGTTGTTTCTGTCTTATATGTTCATAATAAGAGTTGATTTAATGGTTTTCGATGACTCTCAGCAAGGTTCTAATTGGAACCATACGTTCTATTTTCGCTAATTAAAAAGGTAACGAACAAATTATACTTAATTAGCCGAATGATCGTTACGATTAGCCCCCTGTACTATGTCCCCCTGCCCGTATAGCTCACCCGCACAAACCGCGTTAGTGAAGCTTTCACAGCGTTTTTAAAACAAATCTGTAAAGCATACAAAAACAAAAAGCACCGTATATTTCATAATTCTTTTTGACAACTTTATTTTTAAATATCATTGTCCTAACGTTCCTGCTCGTACATCATACAAAAGACACGGTCTGCATACATGATGGCAGACAGTTTTTGTTCGGTCAATGTGACTGACCTTCGGAAGAAACACGCTTCAGTGTATGCAGACTGCTCTTTTGTGTTATGCATTAGTGGTGCGACCAGGGCTTAAGGATTCAAATTGGAATCGATTTTCGATTACGTCCAAACTGTTTCTCTTAAAAAAAACTTGAAAAAAAACGGAGAACAGAAGTATTGTTAGGAGTGAGCACGATTGTTAAAGAAAGAATAGGAACTGAGTTACGGGTTCAGAGAACGCAGAGGGGGAGGGTGATCATCAAGGAAAAAATGCAAGTGCGCGCTTTTATCGCTCTTTGTGCAGTCCCTGGTTCAATCAGAGTCCCGCGTATACAAGGCTGTTTTGCATTGGTGTGACGTCGTCGGAATAAGGGTAACAGCGCGCGAGTGTCCGAAATGCTGCAATGCGTCAAAGGGGACGCTGCCTAATCGTTATCGTCTCCGTTGAGAACCTATATATCTAGCCATGCATCTACGCTTTTCTTTAGAAGCGATGTCTAAAATTTCGGTTTCCATCCTAGAATGTTTTTTTCTTCTTTTTTACAGAAAGTTTACGGAGTTTTTATTTCAATAATTGAATCAGTCCGAATGCGCCGCTAAACATCCGTACTTGTGAAAACATCAGCAAACGTAAAAAAGCATTGGACCAACTATACATGCCGTTAACAGGGAATCGAACCAATGGCCGCGCATTTATCTGCCGCTACACCAGACTGGCAGTGCCTGTGGTGTGGCTTTAGGGAGAGCATTGAAAGTGTAATGTAGCGGATGGTGGCCAAACTACGGCTACCTGGGAATAATCAATCAGAGACTTAGTTGCCCGAGCTACATTGCTTTTTTTATTGTTATTATTTCTAGATGAGATAGTGAAGAAAAAAACGTTACTGCGCATTACAATAAATGTCAGACTAAAACCATTTCTTTACTTCCTTTCTGAAGCTGTCTACCGTGACCGTGTTCGTAAGTGATCTCAAGTCTTATACGTAGCTAGGGAAGAGAGTCGTATTCTCATCGACGAACTTACTATAAAACAAATTGTGCGTCTGAAACAAAATCTTTTTCCCCCACTTTTTAAACATAAATCACACAGAAAAAGTTGCGGTGCATCACAAAGGTAAGCCGCACGACGCATTTCAATGACTGTTTTTTTTTAGAATACATTGAAAACATGTATTCTAAAAGTGGAGCATGTAGAGTGTCCCAGACACAATGTGCGCGCCTGCGCGGCGTCTGCTATTCCGCGGAAGAGAGCTACTGCATGCGCGCCACGCTCAGAACCCGTTGCACAGTTGAATAGACCAAGATGGCGGCGCGCCGGAGGCGATGCCGGTCCCTGTTCCAACCAACGAGGGTCGGTGCAGACCGGCAATGGTCTACACCAACCGGCGTTGTAGGCGTTACGGACAGAAAGAGTGAGGAAATACGTTACTGGTTGCTTGCAAATGAAAGGAACACCTTACCGACCTATACGTTACGTCGACATAAAAGGAACGCGTTGTCGTTACCGATAAAAAGCAGCGCACATTGTTTTCTTACAGCGGAGCTGTTCAGGGCTAGTTTCCCCAGATATCGTGTCCGTCAGCAAACAAATGCATGGCACCATAACTCTGAACAGTTACCGCCATCTATGAGCGACGGCGGCAAATCTTTCCGAGCCTTTCCACTTTGGCTTGTCGACTTGCAATCGCGCCATTACTTGCATCCCCCATGCAGACACCTCGATAGTCTTCCTTCTTCACCAGAGTGGGTAGGCTGAAAGTTTCTTAGTTACGCCTGAATCATAAATTGATCTGTTTTACAGTTTTGACGTTACGAAGTATGCGTAAGCGCCATATTTTAAGAAGACGAGTACGTCCACACTGCAGAAACCTAACAATTAATTACCTTGTCTCTTTTTAACGGTTCCGATTTTGAAGTTACCTGAGGTGGAGCGTGAGAATTCATGAATTGGCGCCTGAAACATATCTGGTTTATACACAAGTGCGACCGCGCTTGTTTATAAACCACAAACTCGCGTACACTTTTTCTTTGCAAGAAAGTTAATTTGGGCGAGATATTTAATAACTTTTTGTTGTTACTCGTCGTGATTCGTGACTCGTGACCTTCTTCCTCCCACACAGTTCCATACCCGGTCTACGTCCGTGAGTTTCCTCATTTATACAAAAAAAAAAATCTTTACAGAAGCGGTTACATTGTTACTACGTCATACGAAAAGACAGTCTGCGGACACTGTCCGAGGCGTGTTACTTTCTCGTATAACAGTCGCGTGACACTGTACAAACAAAAAAAAAAAAGAAGACTGTCTGCAGACATGTGTTGGAACATAGCCTCCTCTATACTCACAAAGCCTGTCAGTTCGACGACGGAGCTATAGAGTGCCCTGTCGCAGATTTGGAGCGCGAGGATCTGGTAGCTCAGAGCATCAAAGAGCCGTTTTTCAGGGAAGCTGGACGTCAGCGCACAGGTTTTGCAGCGGCGAGGACCCGAAACACACTTGTTCGCTCGGGAGAAGTGTGTTTCGGCGTCTCGCCGCAGCGGGGCGCCAGTCACGTGGCTCTCCTCTCCATCCGTTGTCTGCCGCTCCACCTTTTCCATTTCGGCGGCCGCTTCTCGCGGCGATCTGTCAGGCTTTGTCAGTATATAGGAGGCTATGGTTCTAAGCATACGTACGTTTAAAAACAAAAATGCTTCGAAGATGCATGAGGCGCGTCAGCATATATACTTCTGTCAACGTGTCGTGCAGCGAACACAGCGACTTTTTGTACGATGTACGAGCAATGTGACTGGGGCTTATTGCGAATAATGGGTCATGTTCGGTCGAGTGTATAGACGTTTGCAAGCAGCCGCGCTTCGAGAGCTGGTAGTCTGGCCACCGTGGATGGAAAACGCTTTGCTTCGGCGCCAGTCTGGAAACCGTGGGTACGCCTCAGCAATGCTTGACTATCAGACGGTCTACCCACACGAGGAGCAAGATGGCGGCGCCCAGAAGCCGTACTTACAAGCGTTTATATATAGCCCCCGGCCAGTGACGTATTTAGTAAATCGTTAATATATATTTTTTTTTCTTGCCACTTTACGATTTATTTGTACCGCAGCTCAACGAGTCCACCACGCACCGCCCCGTGAGTAATCCTTCGTCGATTCTCGTTTTGTTGCACAATGTTTTACATTTGAGTTACTTGACACTTCGCGTTTTTTTTACGAGGCTTAGCGGGACTCGGAATGTGTACACCAATTCTTTCATTTTTTTCATTTTTTTAAAGATTATTTTAGTTACAGAAACCTAACTGGTCTTCACACAGTGATCCATATGTATACAGACACATGATGCATAATGCAATGCGAAGCAAAAAAAAAGAAAAAAGCTAATTTTTATGAGCGTTTACTGTGAATGCTAAATAAAGGGAACACTCGACTCGCATTATTTTCGTAACCAGCGTAATATATTTGCCGCTATTGTATCTCTCTCTCACTCTTGACGTATATTCTTCCCTGCCAGCGGCCCGTGTCATCTATGTTCGTAAGCGAAATCTTCTTTCTTGGGTCCTTATATATTACTAACGCCTTTCATAAGATACTTAATCTGGTTTAAAAAAATAGTGTTCGCTACCGTTTTGATTTATAATCACTCTCATTCGTGCAAATGCTGCCATTTCGGCGGTTGCACGTGGTAAGAGACCCGAAAACCTCGAACTCTTCATTCATTTTATATTTCCACGTTCGTTCCAGAACCCCCAAAGAAAGTCTACCACCGTGAGTGTATTTCTTACGTTCTTTTTTGTTTTGTTCATATTTTGTTTGGTGCGATTTGTCGTCATTATTTACCCAAATTCTGTAGCTGCGTGTCCATTTCCAACGTGCGCCCAAACTCTTATCTTTTTTTATATTATCACGTTTGTTCAAGATGCCCCAAGTGTCGTCGTCCACCGTAAGTATTTTCTTTGTCTCCGTTAATGTTTTAATAATTTCTGTAGCGGTTCGTGTAATCTAAGATACGTCCAGATACTCGACGAGCTCCCTATTCGTTTGTCTGGCCTCGAGTTGGATAGGATTTAATAGTTCCACATTATACTGGGTGATTCAAGGAGAGGCCAGGCTCTTTAAATCGACCGCAAAATTCGGTTTCTTAACCTATCGCGCTACGACTTTGTGCAGCGTTGCCCACAGATGGTGCATTTTTTTTTGTAAAATTCGCAAAGAGCGAACTTACCTGAGGAAAAAGTAAAGAAAGAAAAAGGCTTAGCTCCAATGGAAACGCAGCGACGCCACCGGTCTTCAAACAACACGGCGCCGTTTCGCACGGGAGACAATAGATGGCGCAACGAACGCCGCCAACGAACGAGCATACGGCGCCGAGAGCCGGCGTTTTTAGCAGACGATCTTTTCGACTCAAAAGCGGAGCGCGTTCCGCAGGCGGCGACAGTCGCAGAAACAAAAACAGGCGCGGTAACAACAAGGAACTGCAGTTCCTTGTCTGCTAAAGACGCCGGCTCTCGGCGTCGTATGCTCGTTCGTTGGCGGCAGTTGGCGTCGCGACCGCTTGCGCCATCTCTTGTCTCCCGTGCGAAACGGCGCCGTGTTCTTTGAAGACCGGTGGCGTCGCCGCATTTCCATAGGAGCTAAGCCTTTTTCTTTCTTTACTTTTTCCTCAGGTAAGTTCGCTCTTTGCAAATTTTACAAAAGAAAAAAAATTGCACCATTTGTGGGCAACGCTGCACAAAATCGTAGCGCGATAGGTTAAGAAACCGAATTTTGCGGTCGATTTAAAGAGCATGGCCTCCCCTTGAATCACCCAGTATATAAAGAAAAAAGCTGCACGTATGTTTGGTATATTCGAAAAGCTAGCCCTCTAAATGCATAGCATTTCCATACCTACAGCTACTCTGCAAACTCACGGAACCACCTGACGGTCACATGACGTAACTTTAGAGTGTCACGTGACGTCACGGCACCGCGCAAAAACGACCGCCCTAGAGTTTCCCTCTCTTGGAACCCGTAAGCGCCTCGTCCTGTTTACTCTCCTCTTTGTCCTGTCGTTTTTTTTTGGCGCTTTATATTCTGATTATAAACCAGCTGGCCTAAATTTCCACTTTCCTGCCGTAAGCGTTCCAACTTCCAGCACACCCCGGTAGGACACGTACTGTTGTGAACACCGTGACGTCATCGGCGCCACCATCGAGAATGCATCCCAGGCGCGGACACGAAAACTCTAGCAGCTGGCCCTACAAATGTTGCTATACATTTGTAGAGTTTGTAGGCAGTCCCCACAACATGTGTTTTTAGTCGGTCCCCACAACTGTCGTTTGTAGGGAGTCCCCACTACATGTTCATAAACAGTCGGTCAACATGTTGGTCAATTGCCATATTGCAGATTCACGACCTGTGCATGGATGTGAGTACCTACAATACAATGTACAACCTGTACTCCCCCCTCCACCCCCCCCCACCCCCTACCCCCCAAAAAAAAAATAATTACATTGTATTTTTTGTTTTAAAAATAAACTATGCATCGCCGAACGCTCATTATTCTCCAAAACGTTGCGCTGGCGCTCCGAACGATATGCCAAAGTATCAGCACTAGTTTTGGACCGCTAAGCCGCCTAAAACTTCTGAAAGTTCGTTGGGATCTTTTAAGAACGTTTAAGCGTTCGTAGGTTGACGGCCGTCCTTAGAGAACCAAATTCGGCAGACGTGTGTCAGGTGAGAAGGAGGAATCGTCCTTTCTGCACCACAAAACTTAAGAGCTGATTCGCCGAACCTTAGACTCCGATGAAATGTCGCAGTTGCAGTCAAACATAAGATTCCAGAATAATAAAAGTAATGGCTGTAAAAAAAAAAAAGATGTTAGAAGCGATAAACAGATATTGTTTTACGAGAGGGCACCGTCGGGCAGAAGAAGCATACGAATCGCGTCTGTTCGCTGCATCTCTCAGATGGCACAATCCAAAATACAATGAGGCAGAATGTTATCTTAGTTATACAAATTGAACTGTGTATCTAATACATCTGGAATGCCACAGTGATTTGAACTGAACGTTCTGTTTTGTAACCAAAATAAAATATTTGCCTCCGTCTGGTTTCAGATAAAAAGGTAAGTTCAATTGTTCTCAATCTCACGACAGCATTAGCGCGAACAAGCGATCACCGGACCTTTTTGTTTTCTGCTTTTCTTCTAAAATCTAAGAGCTGTCGTCAAAATGACCATGGTGTTCGAAAGTGCTCGCTTACTGCATGAATAAAAGCTGTAAACTTAAGTGCCGCTTTGTTTTAATATTAAATAATGTTAAAACAAATCGCCGATACCGTATTCGCACTAACAGGCGCGGAGTGTAGGCATACCTTGTTATTGTAAGCTCATTTTAAACTATTTTTTACGTAATTAAAATATATATATATATATATAGATAAATAGATAGATAGACTTTTTATTTTTTTTTTTTTTGCCCGTATTACGCGCACAAAACGGGTGGGCACGATTTGAGCGGTTCGGCTTTGCCGCAGTGCTGCGAAGTGTTGTGGATGAGATAGCTTACGGGGCACTTGTATCCACGCATCAAAACCTTTCTTTTATTTGTTTATTTTTACTCATCAAAGTAACCATTCGATTGTCTCCTTTCTCAGTAGGTGAGTAATACTGGTCTTTGATTAGGTTACATCAGAAAGTACTGCTATCCGTGACAGCATAAAGAGCACAAAGCTATATGAAGTTGTCGCCTCAGTCCCTTGACCGTCAAAAGCCACTGGTAGCCAAGACGAGCCACTAAACATGGAACCTTAGCTATAAATAGGGTTTTGTGTTTTTGGAAAATAGTGATAAACCTCGAAAATTAATCCCCAAACTGGTTTTCTTCTTTTTTTTTTTTGTTTACCAAAATATGGGGAAACTGAAAATTTGCAAATCGGAGCTGTCATTGACTAAGAAATAACAACGCTTTCCGTGAAGAAAAATCATTTTCCCTACACGTTTTCATCTAAAAACCGTAGTAAAAAAAAAAAAAAAGAAATATGCCCGGCTTTTGGCGGAACGTTACTAATTTGCCTCTTCATATGTTGTATTGAATTTGAGATGCATATATGTAGGTGTATCTTAGATTAGCTTCACGTTATTTTGTCGTAATGTACACGTTTCAAATGATAAAAGAATAGTTTCTTTCTTTCGTACAACCAAATTTTGTAAGAACTAGTTCGTGCGGCGCACGAATAATGCTCAAAACTTCCTTTTGTTCCTAACACACTGTTAGAAACAGCTTTACCGTGAGAAAAAAACTCGTACCACGATTTCTTCTTAGTAGTCCCGCCGAAGACCGTAGTGGAAACAGATATGGCAACAAGCACTACCTAGTTTCGCGAGGATTTCTCGCCAGATGGCGCGACGGGTCATGTTGAGTTGTTCTGCTCACTTCCTAGAATGTAAAACCTTGTGTTTTGATAAAACTTACCTTTTTTTTTAATCTTTCAGTCGAAATACGGAAAGTAAGTCAACGCAAGCATATACCGAGGACATGGAACAGCCAGCGATGCTCACATCACATGGGAAACTTTTGGCAAAAATAAACAAACCTGTTTCAATGTTCTTTGTGCGTCTAGTGTCTTAATCGGATTATGAGTTCTGTGTTCAGAACGTTTAGGTATTTGTAGGTGGTGGAGATAAATAAATGGATGGATGGATGGATGTAAGTGCTTAAACGTTCTATCGGGCTGCAGCGTATAGACCGACACGCTGTTTACAAACAAGCCCGAGTTTGCCCACACCAGGTGTGGGCACTGCGCGTGCGCAGAAACCGAATTCGCGTGAAGTGAAGCGTCTGCGCATGCGCAGTGCCGTCGACAGCGCCACCGCAGCTGCGTGACGTGAGGGCCGCGTGTTGGTCTATACACGGTAGTAGATGTGTATTCCTTCGCGGCGGTGTTGTGCGCTTTGCTCTGCTCATCAACAAATGATGTGGTTATTCTGGCGAACTAGAAACAAATTTCTGCGCAAGCTGCCGGACAATGCGGAAAGCTAGTCGTCTGCTTCTTGGGCAGGAGTGGCGGTGACGTCAGTACGACGCCGAGCTCTGATTGGCTTTCATTGAAAGGATAGTGGGTAGACCTCAATGCTAAATGCCTTGAGGTCTACGCCAGCTATTTTTTGTTTTTCAACCAGCCGATAAGAGTTTGGCGTTCTGACATCATCGCAACGTCTGTGCAAGAATCAGACGAACTTGCGCTCCGTATAGATATTGAAACTAGAGTGACTTGAAGGGGTAGTGTACGAATGAAACCGGAGAAGCGGCACAGCGTTGGAAGACGGCCGCGTGTGGCGCTGGCGCTTGCAGCACCGTCGTTCCGGCTAATGTCTCCGGCTTGGCCGCTTGGCCAGCTTGGCTCCGGCTAGAGCACTATATAGCTCCTTCGGAGCAGAGTAGCGTAAAGCACCTTCATGTTTCAAAAGTAGCGCAAGGTGCGTGGATGCACGAGGCACGCGCAACGTGCAGGGCCTTGGGAAGATCATGGCGGCACAGCGCAGCAGTGAGCTAGGTTTCAGACGCCATGAATTCCCAGAAGTGGCGCTGCGACACGTGCCTCGAGCATGTCCACAACAATGAATGGCGCCACTTTTCCCAGGATAGAGAGGCTTTAGAGTAGCGTAGAGTGCCTTCATACACATGCGCGCTTTGCTTGAGTGGTGACATCTCAGCCATTTTTGCGGCCAATCGTTTTTTTTATGCATATTGAAGCGCGCGCAATCCGGCGTCACTCAGCTCGAGCGCGTAGCTTTGGCTAATGCATAGACGCCATTTTACCGCCCAAGTCACGCACCGAGTGCGCGAGAGCGTCACGCGCTGGCACATTCAGGGCAACAATGGATGTCTTCACCCTGAGACAGACAGAATAATAATTGGGGTTGTGTGGATATTTATACAGCGAGTCGTTGGTCAGCCATTTTAAAGTTGCGACAAGTCACTCGCTGTAGATGAGCAATTTAGCCAGTGCAGTACAACCGCTAGCCTGGGGTTTTTAACGTGCACCACGCAGTAGTGATAAACGACCGCACGCCGGTACGATGCTCATCCAGATCGAAACGGGCAGGGGTGGGATAGACCTATAGACCTATTGCAGTATTACCCAAGCATCAAGGAGAATGCAGGGATTGGTGTTCCACGCGCCACACGCGCACGCCTTCCCCGTATAAAAGATTCGAACTAAATAACTAAAATAAAGCGCTGACGAACGCGCGTACAAGATGCCATTTGTTTTAGGTGTTTGCTTTAGAAAAGTTGCTACTGCTGAGGCCAGCACGTGCGGCGCGTGGAACACCAATCCCTGCATTCTCCTTGATGCTTGGGTAATCTAGCAATAGGTCTATTGCTGTCTTACCCAAGCATCAAGGAGAATGCAGGATTGGTGTTCCACGCGCCGCACGTGCTGGCCTCAGCAGTAGTAAATTTTCAAAGCAAACACCCAAAACAAATGGCATCTTGCACGCGCGTTCGTCAATGCTTTCTTTTGGTTATTTACTTCGAATCTGTTTATACAGGAAAGGCGTGCGCGTGTGCGCGTGGAACACCAATCCCTGCATTCTCCTGATGCTGGGCAGCAGCGTGGTCATTGAGCCCAGGATCCCTGGGTTCTGCAGCGCGAGCTTTCGCTCCACGTGCTCCAAGCTGGTGTGCGCTAGCCCACTCGGCCACCGATCCCACTGACCGATCCGCTACAGACAGACATGTAGGCACTCTATACTCTGTTGTCATACTGCTTAGCGTGCAACGCTGTCAAAGCTTCTAGCGCGAGCATGGGGCTTGATTTCGTTGATCATTTGCACGCGTTCTCGCGCAAACAAAACCATAGATGAAGCCACGCGTTCGCGCCAGTAGCTTTGACAGCGTTGTACGCTAAGTATGAAACAGAGTATAGTGTAGCGCAATCTAGAACGCCATCTCTCGGCGACTAGCGGCGAACGCCCGGGGGTTCCAACTCCGATCAGAAATGCATGGGGAACGTGAGAAAATCGTTGTTGCATGCCATGTAAGGACGTAATTTGTTTTAAAAAATGGCCTGAGCGGCATCATGCAGCAGACGACGCGGCGACGCACGGTGACGTCGCACCGTCCATGTGAGTGTGACCCGCTCCGGCCAACCCAGAAACTCCATCTCCGCTGCGTACAAAAATCGTCTGCTTCAAACGCCATTGCCTTGGAAATTGCCCTCTCAAAATTTTCACACGCATCCAATATTATGAAAACTTTGATAAAGTGTTTAGTGCTTTACCAACTTCGCGACAGGCTAGTTTCGAAAAGTGCTAACTCGGCGTTTATTTTTTAATCAGCCGTGTTGCGTCGATCTGTGTTCTCCCATAGGGCGGGCCGCCTCCTGGATCCCTGAATGCCACGTGACTCGCGCCGAGCTGCTCTGTCGGCCATGTTGTCGGCAAAGCACGCGGATCAAAGGATTGCGTTACTCTGCTCCGTAGGAGCTATATAGTGCTCTAGCTCCGGCTTTAGCTCCGGCCAGCTGCGGCCGATTCGCAGCTGTCGACTGCACTGTCGTCTGCTATAGTTTCAAATTTTTATTCGCCCACGAGCACAAACCATGTCCTTGGAAGTTCACTGGACGCAAATAATTGTTTTTGAGGCATTTATATTAGTTATGAAGCGTGTTAGGGTGCCTCAATCTGTCGGCCGATGGGGGCACCCTAACGGGAGCTGCGGATCGAAGCGCCACCTACAGCCTCTTCCAAGCAGCGGCCGTTCCCGATGCATGGTGGAGGCTACGCGGTAACTACACTACCCCCTTTAAGCCACTGTATTGAAACGGCTCGGAAAATCCCCAAAAGGTGCTCTTTCGTATTGCTTCTTACGATAATTACTCGCGTATATTGCTTTGGAAATATGATTTATTTATAATAACAGCTACTTTGCTCCAAAGGCCGTTTTTTGTGGAACTAGTTATTGCTCACAAGATGTAAACAATTACAATTACAAAGTGACGCAATTATTTCGCAATTACTTTCCTATTACGGCTGTATATTAGAGTTCGATGATGTTGAAGAAGGCGTTCGTTCGCACTGAGATGCACTTGTTTATGTTCTGTCTCACTGTTGATTATTCATCTCACGGCGTTGTGCAGCATGTGCACTAACGCTTCGAATTCCACTTTGGACTGTCCGCAAAAATGGGTTTGTCAGCGTATCGCGCTCAGATTTGCAACAGAGGTGCGACGAGGTGATGGAAGCATGGAGCGAAAATATCAGCGGATAAACCTACCTTGTCAAACAAAAGAAAACTGTTTTGGGCTACTTGCCGCAGCATTCGCAGACGACGTCAAGACCGTGCTCGCCTAGTTGTATGTATACTGCCGAAAGATGGCGCAACGTGCCACTGGAGTGTAGCCAGAGAGCCTAGACTGAAGAGAGAGTCCATCTCGAACCGCGGGGAGCGTTTGCAATTTAATGGCGGACGTCTCCTGCGGAGATTGATCGCTAGTGCGCATGCGCTGCTTTGTTTAGTGGCGAGGAGGAAAGCAAGGAGGAGAGGCGGAGACGTTTGCAGACGATCAACGTTTTCGTCGCTTTTTTGCAGCTCGTATTGCGAACGCGGCCTATAAACCTATACCCCGATCGAGCGCTCTCTGTAATACTGGCTCCCCAGGTGGTTAAACGTTTTTTATTGATGAAAGGGTTATGTCAAGGCCTCTTGATAAATATCATCTAGCCTTGATGGGGATAGGGAATAGGGTGATGAGGGTAGGGGAATGGGAGGAAGTTAAATGATTTGCGGAAGGCCCGCCGAGCATACGTAGCCCAACAGAGAGGTTAATATTTGTTTCCTATTGACGTTGTCACTGGTCGGTCTTGTCCATTCTCGGTAGTTTGTGGGTCTGGCTTCCGCGGGCAGTTCGTGTATGGCAGCTTGTCTTTCCTTGCTGGTGGCCGGACAGTCCCATATAAGGTGCTGGCAGGTAGCAGGTACGCTGCAAGTTTTACAGAGCGGGTCTGGGCCGGGATCGTTCGGTGAAGTAGGCTTATAAAATCGAGCACGCCATACTGGTGTCAGGGCTGTGCATGTCTGGAGCCTTCGGATGCATACCCTCTCCCACCTGGTGAAGCCTGGTGGGATGGGGCAGTCGTCCATGGGAAGCAGGGATGCCAGTCGTTGTTTCCTGGCTATCCGCTCCATCTCTTTCTGTTCCTCTGGGTCCGGTGCCACGGGTTTCTCTTTGACCGAAGAGGAGGCGAGTCCTTGTGAGGGTACGTCATCTTGTAGTCTAGCCCTCGCGGCCTCGTTCGCCTCTTCGTTTCCTGGAATTTCCATGTGTCCCGGAATCCATGACAGTTCGAGCCGCCTTCCTTTAAGACGTAGTGTTTTTGCTAAATTCTTGATTTTTCGTGTAATATTGTTCTTGCTGCCTATGTGAAGGCATTCTTTAACCGCTTCCTTCGAGTCGGTGAATACGTACAAGTGTTTGTTGGTGCTGTCTACATGAGCTTCAATTGCTAACTGGATGGCGAGCAGTTCTGCTGTCTTTGTGCTGGGTGTCATTGGTGCGAGCTTACTCTCTTTCTTGGAGGAGCTCTCTGCTAACCAGGCTACGGCCGTTCTCCCGTCATTGTCTCTAGCTGCGTCCGTATATAGGATTTCGACGTCTTCCTGTTCCCTAAGTCTTCCGAGATCTTCGAGGTGTTTTTTTGCTGCAGCTGCGCGACGTTTCCTGTGTCCTTCACCTTGATTCATGGGTACAGGTTTGAGGGAGACGACAGGTTCGTCCTCCCACGGAGGCTGTGATGGTTGGTTGCTTGGAATGCACCACGTCCTTCTGCCTAGTTTTTCTAGTATGATGCGTCCGTGCCATGTCTTCTCCAGCCTGTTGTACTGACTGATCTTCATTTCTTGTGCGATCTCTTCGATGGTGTTGACCTGAGCTGCTTTGTGCAGTTCCTTGATGGGTGTAATTTTTGGCAGGCCTGTGATTACCCTCATGGCGGACCTGTTGAGAACCTCGAGTTTCTCCCTTTGCGTCGCTGTGAGCCTTAGATAGTTTATTCCGTACACTGCTCTGGAGACGAGCAGCGCTCGGACTAATCTTCGGAGCAAATCCTCCTGACATCCCCATGATTTGCTGGTAATCCGTTTGAGGAGGTTGAGTCCGTCCTTCCACTGAGCCTTAATTTGCTTCTGCCAGCTTGTAGCTCTACCGTCTTCGTCGAAAGTTAGGCCTAAAACCTTGATGCTGGGTTGTGGTTGTATGGGAGCACCGTTAAGGAATAGCTTGATGTTATGCTTGCCTCGGGCTCGTTTGCTAGTTATGGTCATATAGGCAGTCTTTTCGGTAGATATCTGCAGTCCCGTTTTTTCATGAATTTGTCGGTGACGTTTAAGGCTTCTTGAAGTATGGCCTGTTGTTTCGAGGCGGTTCCTTTAATAGTCCATAATGTGACATCATCAGCATATATAGTAAATCCTAGGTCATTGATCTCTTGGAGTTCGAAGGCCAGGTCCGTCATTGCCATGTTAAATAAAGTGGGGGATATTACCGCCCCTTGGGGGACCCCGATGTGGTTAGGTTTGGGGGTTCCTTTGGTGCGACCTATGACTACGTGAAACTGCCTGTCCTTCAGGAATGCCTTGATAAAGTTGAGTATGCGTCCATGTAGTCCTCTTCTTTCTGCTGCGCGGATTACTGTGTCGTGAGGTATTGTGTCAAAAGCCTTTTTTATGTCGATGGCGACCATCGTTCTGGGCTTTGCATTGGCAGGGTTTTCGGTCATGTCCTTGTGTATAAGCGCCAGGCTGTCTTGAGTCGAGAGGTTGGGACGAAACCCCGTCTGCATAGGGTGCAGTTTCCGGTGTGTTTCGAGTATCCATGTGATTCGAGCTAGGACCATTCTTTCCATAAGCTTGCAGAAGTTCGAAGTGAGAGAAATTGGGCGGAGATTCCGGAGGTCGGATGGAATTTTGCCTGGTTTTGTGATCGGAAGGACAGTGGATGTCTTCCATTCTGTCGGGATGATGCCCTCTTCCCAGATCCTGTTGATCCAGTCTAGAAGGTCGGCGGTGTCCTTCTCAGGCAGGTTTCGTAGTGCCGCAACCGTAACTCGGTCTGGCCCAGGTGCCGTGTTCGCCTTTGCTTTGGCAAGAGCTGCCTGCAGCTCTCCCATGGTGAATGGGAGATCCTCGTCGGTCGGTATTTTGATGTTGCTAGGCTCGTAGCAGTCCGCTGGGGGTGCCGTTGCTGGCTGCGGAAAGAATATGTCTCCTGCGAGTTCTGCTACCTCTTCTTCCGTGAGTCCTAGACTGAGGGCTAGGTTGCCGCTGGTACCTGCAGATCTAATTTTACCCGCCATGCATTTGTACGTGCGCCATACTTTCTTCAGGCCCGTTTTCTCGTTGAATGAGTTGCAGTGTGACCTCCATCTATGCCGGCTTAGCTCAAGTGTGTAGCGTCTGGCTTTGGCTGTGGCTAGGTTAAGCTTGATTCGTAGTTGTTTGGAGCACTTCTTCTTCCGGTAGCGTTGTAGGGCTTGAAGCCGACTTGCCCATAGGTTTAGAAGATGGAGGTCCGGGGTTGGCGCGTCGTCTTTTATGTTATAAGTTTCCATGGCTTGCTCGAGTGCCATCTGGATCTTTTGGGCTAAGTCTTGGCCGGTGAGGTTGCCGATGACTTTTCGAAAGTTGTCCCATTTAATGAAGTGGGTCTTCCTCCGCGGTGTTGTCTGGATGTGTAGTTCGATGTGAATCGGAACGTGGTCGCTGCCCATGGAGTCTGGCGAGGCGTGCCAGGACATTCGGAGCCCCTTGGAGGCCCATGTTAGGTCCGGCGACGTGTCGGCCTGCGAAGGGTTTTGGGATATCCTTGTCGGCGTGTCTTTGTCGTTAAGGAGTACGAGATTATGAGTCTCACACAACTTCTTGATGGACCTTCCTCTCCTGTTCGTCGTTTTGTATCCCCACATCGTGTGTCTGGCGTTAAAATCGCCACAAAGAATCGTTGGTGTTTTGTCCGTTAAAAGTTGGTCGAGCCATTTGCAGTCTTTGTCTTCCGTTATAGTTGGTCTGATATAGACATTAAAGACATTCAGGGTCTTGCTACCGATCTTGATCTTGATGCCGATCACCTCTTTATTATTATCGCTGATATTTGACGTGTCGATTTTTGCGTGGTGTACTCCTTTATGAACCAGTGTTGCAGCTATACCATAAGAACGGGGCGTGGCTCCTTTGTGCCTTGTTATGGTGGGCGTTGTGAATGTGACATAGCCCGGAAGTGTTATGTTCTCACAATCCGCCTCTTGCAAGAGAATCATTGCTGGTTTTTCCACTCCCTTGTCTTGAAATCGAAGTTTAAGTTCCGCGGCTTTGGTTTGAAATCCTCTGCAGTTCCATTGCATGATCCAAGGCATATATTTCCTTTTGTCGGTGTGATTGCGTGTCTTCTGGTGGGACTGATTATGCATTGAGCTTGCTCAATAAGGTCCCTAACATTTGCTTCATTTCTTTTATTGAAGTTTCTACGGAGGTCATTCTTGCCTCTACCTTGCTTTGCCAGAGAACGAGCTCTACGGTTGCTGAGGGTATTTCTGCCTCTTTGTTGGATGGCGTGCCAAGTACCACCGGTGTGGCAGTATCGGTGAAACATAAGGGAGTGCTCCATGCTCCCCTACTTGGTGTGGTTGGTATCACTGGGGACGGGCCCGGGGCCCCTTTTGTGGGGGCCGGTTTGTTTGTTTTGTTCTCTTGTGGAGGCGTGGCTGTGTGCGTCGTTCGCCTCTTCGGCGGAATCCTGCGTTTGGGACAATCGTTGCTGGTGGCCACATGAGAGCCTCCGCAGTTGTGGCATTTGGGTTGTAGCTCGCAGTCGCTGTCCTTGCTGTGGTCGTGTCCACACTTGTCGCAACGGCTAGTTTTATTGGGACAGACGTCTGACTTATGTCCGATTTCGTGACAGTTGAAGCAGACTACGGGTCGTGGTCTGTACGATGATACTGGGTAGGATTCGTATAAGAAACGTACGTATTTTGGAATGGACTTGCCTTCAAATGTGATAAGGATGGTCCTGCCGGATCTGCCTATCACTCTGGCCGCAACAATCTTATTTGTTCGACACGTGAGGTCTTGCATGAGAGTTTCGGGTGTTTCCTTATTGTCGGAGCCGTGCAGATAGATCACTCCCTTGACTTGATTGCTAGCCATAGCCATGTAAGGTGTGACTTCATACGTCTTGTCATCCTTTTTTATTTCTCCGATGGAGAGCAGCTTACTTGTGATGAGTGGATTCTTTGTGGTGATTGAAATCGTGTTGGATTTCTCGCTCATATGTACCGAGAAGCCATCTTTGTTGCGCACGCCGGTCTTCTCAATAGCGGCACAGATGTCTCTCCCGGTAAACCTATATACTTCGGCCTTACAAGTTGGCTTGAGCACAACTGTCTGCGTGGGTGCAGTGTGTGATGTAGTATTCTGCGCGTTGTCTGAGCTGCGGTGCTTGCGCCTACGAGAGGGCTGCCATTCACCGTCGTTGCCTTTGTCTTCATCCATTGGTGTCATATTGTTTCCAACGTCGTCGTCTTTCTCGGGAGGATTTGCCGCTGCTTCGCCTTCGGAAGACGTGCTCGATTTGCTTTGAAGAAATGTTTGAATTTCTTGCTTGTGAGCCATGTACTCTTTTAGCTCTTGCTTGAGAGACATGAATTCTGCTACCTCTTCTTGGTTCTGCAAAAACGCGTTGAAGGTTTCTCGCAATTGCTGAAATTCAAGATACATCTTCCATTCTGCTGGGTCCACGCTCAGTGGTGATTGCGCTGAGCTTTGCATCGCTGCGATGTTTTCAGTTGAGGGTGCCGGGTATGGATTCCTGGCTGCCTGGTTCATTACCTGCGTCTTTGTGATGACGCGGATCTTGCCATTGAATGCCCTTCTCGGGGTGCAGTTCGGGTTCACGGAGGCCTGGTCCTCAGCGTCCGCTGGTGAAGCGGGATACCCGTCTACGGCGTCGTCCAGGGTTGACGATGGGGTCCGGGATGGACCCCGTGGGGTTCGGATTTCAGCCGAACGAATGCTGGCTGGGGTAGGAAGTTAGGCCTAGCGGAGCGCTTTTCTACCTGCAACCTGCGTCGGCCATCGCGCTGCGCGATCTCCACTGGCCCCCAGCCGGCGCGCACGACCCTTCGTGACATCTGTCGGCGTCAGATACAACTAGGCGAGCCCGGTCAGGACGTCGTCTGCGAATGCCGCGGCAGATAGCCCTAAACAGTTTTTTTTTATGAATAAGGTAAGCTTATTTGTGGGTATTTTCACTCCAAGCTTCCACCACCTATGGCCGCATCTCTGTAGTAAATTACTGCGCGATACGTTGAAAAACCGAGCGTTAGTGTCCATCCTGATGTATGATAAGTCAAAATTTTACCTACTTCATTAATGGCATGGATGGGTGCTGAGTCTTTAGTATGGTTTGTGTCACCTGTTTAATTTTTTCTTAACCCCCACCAAGATTTCATAGTGGCTCCTTTACCGTGGCAAATCGAAGTAGAAGTGGTCTAGCGGCGTTCGTAGAAGAAGAATTTAATGGTGGCTCGGACGCTGCGGTATTCGCTGCGACGACGGCGACTCTTGTGTGGTGGGGCTTCTAGCGCCAGCTGTCAGAATGGCGAAATCCGACAGCATGACATTGCGGTTTCTGAGACTTCATTTGTGGTCTCTTCGGGACCACTTTTTGATGTATGAGCGGAATAAGACGCTGAACACACCAGTTGGAGACGCGCTCCGGGCACCATATATAGTTTGTCTACAACCTGCCAGCGGGAGATACATTTTACCCTTATGTAGAATTTTATAGGATTTCTTTCATTTATTAGGACTCCCATATTAGAGCATTAATGACAGCCATTCAGGTTTTAATAGAAGCAGTGACCAAGTAATCTGCAAACATAACATGTGCTGAAAGAGTGAACTTAGTTTAATTAATATAGAACTAAAACTTCCGAAAAAAAAAAGTGGCTCTGAACACAGACAGGATGAGTGATTTCTAAGTTTAGATCACAATAAAAGAGCCGAACGCGAGTAGTGGAGGTAGTGTCATATTTTCGCCGTACTATTCTCCGTTTCAGCGTAGCTTAGAAAGTCGGTCCAAAGCCACAGCTCCAGCGAGCCAATCAGAGCGTCGGAGCGCTTTCCTGTCGTGGAGGGCTGTCACGTGGCTCACTCCGTTTCTCTGATGGGCTCACAGAGGCCGTAGTTTTCTTCCTTTACCAATTTATACTTAAACGGCGTACGTCGTGCCCATCGTGAGAGTCGCGTGCAAGCCAGAACAGTGCTCGCTTCACTGGCGCAGATAGCACATTTCCCTCAAAACGTCGATGTAAATTGATTGTGTTGTGTGTATATTTAGGCGTCCGGAAGTTAGCCCGCCTTAAAGAAGGGCTGGTGTGTCATCTTTAGATGAGAAACTGCATTGCAACTGCTAGCCTGGGGTCTTTAACGTGCACCACGCAGTAGTGATAAAACGACCATACTCGACGCCCATCCAGATCGAAACGGGCAGAGATGGGTATTGAACCCAGGATCCTTGGGTTCCGCAGTGCGAACTTTCGCTCTACGCGCTCCGAGCTGTGGTGCCTTAGCACACTCGGCCAGCGAGCGATACCCTCGCTTCAATGTTGCAGTGCCAACACGCTCTACATGTTATGAGGAGATGTTGCGAAAGTATGTCTATGATAAATACACAAAACATTTGACAAAACCATATCCAATTAACTTCAACCCGCCAACAAGCCTGAAAGTTTAGAAATATCGTTCATGTTTAAAAGGGTCGCTTTTATTTCCCTCCAGAAAGTGGTTGCAGCCGCAACAGTAGCTTTACTCTCGGTTTGAATTTCCCGCTCACACTTTGCGCCTTCTCCAACGGCAAATCGTTGCGCCTCCAAAACGAGATGCCGGCGTCGAAATGTTGGGAAACGAAAACCTAATGCTTGCTTTATTTAGAAAACGAATGGGCTGCAGACAGAAAATGGTTTAAAATACGTATAAAATACGTTATATTGACAGAGCTCGCGCTTTTGTTTCTTTTATTTGCTGTCTTCTTCCGTTTCACTTTTTCCTCGGGAATAGAGGGCGCCCGCCTCGCGTTTTGGTTGTTTTTATTCCGCGGAGGCGCAGCCAATCAGCGCTCGCCGTTTTTCTGCATCGGATTTTCTAGCAGACGGCGAACGGCGGTGCTGTGTTTCTCCCGTTCGTATCGTCCATTAGAAAAAATAAAAAAGGGATTCCCCTTTGCTCAAGTGGAACCGTATTATTTTCGTTCACGCTCAGCTCCGCGGTGTGTGTGTGTGAGTGTGTGAGTGTGATTTTCCCGCGAATGCTGCCGGCGTCCAAAGGATAAAAATCGCCGCAAACGAAACGTCCCCAGCGGCGAGGAGTACGGCAACACCGAGCCGCCGCCGCCGCCGTCGACGAGAGCGAGCAGCAACATGAACCGTCCACGGTACGACGTTCCGCCGGAGCTCACGAACCTCTTGCTCGAGTTCACCGTGAACGTGATGATCGAACGCCCCACGGACTTGGTGGACTACGCCGTGCGTTACTTCACGGGCCTGCGCGAGGAGCGACTTCGCAACGCCTCGTCCCAGCAGCAGAGCCGGCCCCCGGCCATCGACGAGAACGACGAAGCCGTCTACAGCGACGACGAAGAACCGATCAGTGAGTTTTTTTCTTCATCGGGGTCCCCCGGTCGCGTCGCTAGGCCTAACCTCGAATCCACCTGCGCTCTCGGTCTTGTGTTTGGTCGCCGTTCTCGACCGCGTTTTGGTCGTTCCAATCCGTTTCGGTTCGGGGACGGGGTTCGAGGTTGTTCGTCATACCGCGGCGGACGCGACCGACCCCTCCTGACGTTTTTATTGTATTTTATTTTGTTTTCGCCACCGATAACGCGCCTTACGACACGGGCTTCCGAATTGATAAAACTCGTACGGCTCTAGGTTGACTAAGAAAGCCGAAAACGGGTAAAAATGATAAGACTTGAAGATTTTATTTTTTATTATATTTTTTTCGCTTGTCACCTCGTAACCACGATCGCTCCTCAAAGAAAAACAATGAGAGAGGGAAGGGTTGGTTGGTGGGGAAGGGAGTTTGAAGCACTTGTTCTTGTCGGCACTTCGGCACTGGGCCAGCTTTTCGAGATGGCTGGCTTGCTTGAGTGGTTGGGTTCGGCCCGTTCGCTCGTTCGCTGGCTTGCACCCCTCTTGAGTTGTGGTTTAAATATAAAGCGGTTCCGGAGTGTCGGGGTTCTAGGGTACCTGCTATACCTGTGTAAAAATAAGAGGGCTCGAAAAAACGAACCCAGCTGCTGTGTACCGGGTCGAATTCGAAGGAACCTTGGTTAGATTTGCTCCGTTTTTTTTTATCGTTGATTCGAGCAAAAAAAAAAACTGCCTTCGGACGGCCTACGCAAATGATGTAATGTGACGTGAAAAGAGAGCAAATGCGTGTTTGGGGTTCTTTCTTTTTGCTGAGTGTATGCTTATACCGCTGTTAATGAGGAGCGAGCATCAATTTTATTTGATGCTCAGGAAAAGCCGTAGGATCTCAGTGCTAGCGCACCAAAACATGCAAACACTACTAATTTACAAAAAAGAAAAAGAAAAAAAAGAAAACGGAAACGACGGATGAAGAAGGGGACTAACGCAGCTACTAAATTTTATTGACACAACTGTTTATGTATTACCTTTCAACACAACCGTTTATGTACCATATTGCACATAAAACACCTAGAGAAAAAAAAAAAGGAAAGAAAAGAAACCCACGCAGCAAACGTTTAGTGCAAAACAAGAACAATTAATCTAGCGCACTTTGGCAGAAGTATACTTTCTAAATGTTGATGAGAGGACATATGTAGTACATATACCGGATTTCGGGACATCATGCAGGCGGGAACTTGGAGATTACAGGTAACAGCATTCTGACTGGATTAAACTGCAAAGCACAAACACACACACACACACACACACACACACACACACACACACACACACACACACACACACACACACACACACACACACACACACACACACACACACACAGGAAGTATTTTTACATGAATCATTAGAATATGTTGGGACAACCGCCGTTGGGTGTGACCCAACAATTAAATTTCCAGCGAAGTGATCGAACGCCTGACGGTACGAGCTACGAAATATAATGATTCTTTGCGCAGGTAATGCTTCGTCGCTCGGCAACATGCAGGCTACCTTTAGTTACGTTGGCGCACAATTGTTAGCCCGCTGCTGAGTCGGCGTAGGCATACACAAAAGAAATAAGAAAAAGTACAAGTGAAAACTCTGTGCAATAATAAATCACTAACTTTTTCTTTCAAACAAGCAAAAATGTTTTGATTTTTTTTTTAGGTATGGTATGCACATGCGCATAGATTACAAGCGAGCTGGCATCGCCTGAGTCAGATACAGCATAAGAAAGACAGTGTGAGTGTGTGTTGGAAAAAAGGCACGCACGAGAAAAGCCGTTGTGGAAAGGAGGTCGCTCCTCTCCACTTCAGCTTTCCTAGTCACCGACCTTTTTTTCCTTGCACTGTCGCTTCAGCATTTTCACAAGCTAACTAACTTGTTAAACATCATACATGTTGGCGTTTATATTGTGTAAAGATTAGCAATAATTTTCTGTAAGAAAAAAAAAGAGACCGTTTTATTATTGATTGATTGAATCCGCGTATTGTCTGGAGGATGGCTCGATGACCTATCTATTTTATAACCTGTAAAAATTGTTTCCTAAACTCTTTTTTTTTTCATCAGTTGGGAATTAATTTTGAAGAAGTAGAACTTGTTCGAATTTTGCGAAACGTTCGGAGGTTGGCTAAAGTATCCGAACCCCAGTTTCGCCAAAAGTTCGCGCCATCCTTATATGTAACAACTGTATTGACCTGAAAAGGGGGGAAGAAGGGAAAGGGGGGGGGGGCAATTTGTCTCACTTTATATTTCGTTTATACCTACACGTTACGTGTACCTGGGATCCGCGTTGGTAATCAACTTTTTCCCCATATACCTGTCCGGTAGAACCGCGCTTGGAATGCCCATACGCACATATATTGTTTCATATCTTACTTTACAAAGGAGAAAAAAAGAATTATAGGACGGCATTTTTTGTATTAAAAAGAGGCAACTTCACCGATTTGATTTGACAACATTAAGTATTTAATCAGTCGTTTCGTCCCTCATACATGAGACATCTAGAGATAAAGAATGTAAAATGAGGAATGTGGGATTTCCTGCCACCTTTGCAACACTGACGTCCGATTAAATTGTTGTTTCTGTTAAGTCGGTTTAGTTGATTTCTTATTTTCATTATATCTGTAGGGGTCTATTCGTCTGCATGCTTGGATTGTAAGTAGCAAAGGTCATTACGCATATATGAAAAATTTGGAACCAAGCAATGGCCTTCTTTGAGCTCAGGAGGACGTGGGCGAGATTTATTATTTCAGTATAAATGCCTTCCTATGATTAATCCATTGCCCTGATCTCACGTCATCCATTCATGTTCACGTTCCGAGGCGAGTAGTGCGAGTTACTCTCTTTTTTCTTAAATCAAACCAGCTTAGTGATCCCTATGACCCGCGTACAACACCCTCGGTACAGTAGATATCGACGTTTTAAACTTCTTTTTCTTCTATCACTTTAGTTGTTTTTGATTAATTCGCAATTTCTCTGTGCATCTTCATTACCGAGGCACCAGCTGTTCATGAGCACAGCAGATAAACGAACGAAATGAAGACTGAAATAGTCGAAATATGCGTACAAATGAACCGCACTGATCTAATAAATGGGAATGAAGCTTCTTTTGTTGGAGCGTAAATGCCCTCGTCTGTGTCTTTTCAACGACAACAAAAAAAAGTATATTTTTGTAGAAAATATTTTGTGATCTCCAAAGTCTTTATAATGCATGAAATGCAGTATTTAAGGAGTGATCGTAATAGTTTTTTAGAAGATATATAAAAATATGGGTCACCTGACGTGGATATCCTCGCTAAACTTAGCAGGGAAACTAAATTCTCTACAAGTCAGCGGCATCACGTATTGGCCCGAGCCCGACCGGACTGTTCGGGTCGGGTTTTCTGACTCGGGTCGGGTTCAAACCCGACCCAAGTCTCCCCCCCCCCCTCGAGGTCACGTGACCCCCCTACCCGGAGGTCACGTGACCCCCCCCCCTCCACCCGAGGTCACGTGAACTCCCCGGAGGAGGTTGAAGAATGAGGGGAGGAGGAGGAGAAGGAGGGGGTAAACCCTCCCTCAGTACCCTTCCATCCTCCTCCTCAAGAGCTGCGCTCTACTTCGACGTTACAGGGAGTTGTAAACGGCTTTCACTTTTTTCTCGGTCTCCCTCCGTCATTCGCTTGGCGGAAAATAGACATTATTATTATTATTATTATTATTATTATTATTATTATTATTATTATTATTACATTATTACTGCTAGTGACTATTTTCTCTTTGGGGACCACGGAAATCGACGAAAAGTGAACTGCGTTATATGCAGATTCCTTACTCATTTCGGTAGCGACGAAAGTCATCTTGCTCCTCCTTTTCTTTCTTTTTTGTTTTGCGTGCCCTCTGGACAATTTTTGGCTTGTTTCTCATCTGCCTTCCCCTTTCCTTTTTTTCTCTCTTTCTCTCCCCGTCCTGTTCTCGATGGCGTTGATGCCTCGTGATTGACAGCTCCCGCCGGCATCTACCGACAACGTCACTTTGTTTTTTTCTGAATTTTTTTTTATTTGTTACGACGAGAAGTTATAGTCCCTTGCAGCTAGATACACGGGCTTTTCTTCTTTTTCTTTTTTTGTTTTTCTTTTAACGCTTGTTGAAAATTTTACGAGCCGTCATCGGCCGTGGGTTGCAGTGACATTCCTGCTTGGAAAGCGTCGGGTCCGATTGAGAAAACGAAACCCGGTTTTTCGGTCCGTATATATGAACTACGCGTCGCAGAGAGATGAAACTCTGTGACCGTGTGGACACTAGGGGTAGTGATGGAACGCGAAACTTTGAGGACATTAAAAATTACCGGAATCAAAAGGATGTAAGCGAAAAACAAAATATATCTATGAGCCGACGTTTTCCTAGGCCTTGATATTCATCAAACCAAGGAATGACGTCGTAGGCGCCCATTTATTTCAATATTAAAAAAAAAGTTTAAAAAGGAAAATTGTAAGAAAAAAGATTGCTTTCCGTCTTTCTTTTACCCTTTTTTTTTATAGAGGCTCATTGTTATTATTGAATTTTTTTTCGGTAATGCGTGAACGTCCATTTACATTAAAAAAATTAATCTTTTGATTCAGATAACGCTAAATTTCGAGGTCGCTTTGGGAAAAAAGAAAAGACGGTATTTTACGAACACAGTTCATCAGAGCACAGGGTTAAAAATCCTAAAAAAGGTCAATTCAATTTTTTTTACTACTTGCAAAAAAATGTTTTTCGTTTATCTCGTCCAGGTTCGTTCACTACAATGGGCCAATGTAGATTGGGCGACGAAAAAAGCCAATGTTCATTGGGCCATGACAAAAGCCGTTGTTCCAGTCTCCATTTTGGACCATACTATATTTGTGCTTCTTAGAGGGAGGAGGGGTTGTGTTTGTATCACAGGGAAAGATGTGAACCTGTAGATTTCATAGGATGGGGAGGTCAGCTGAAGGTTTCCATGCGTCCAGGAGTTTGGTTATTTCAAAGTATCGACGTTTATTGAAATAACGTATCTTTTTCAAGTTTCGTCATGGGACAGTTAGTACTGCCGATCGCCAGGGCACCAATGCCAAATGCAGGTACAGAAATACACTCCGATACCGGTGATTTTTAAATTAATTTAGTGTACGATGTTATCGATTTTATTGAATTAAAGTTTAAATTTGGGAGAATCGGCAATCTTGGAAAAATAAACTCAGACAATCATCAAATTTCCAGCGAAAAAAAAAAAAAGAAAGCTCCGAAAAACATTTTCTGAATTTTGCAAAAAATAAACTCCGAAAACACGGATTCCTAAGGTATGACACTTTGACTCTTTACAGTGCTTTGTAAGCCCGTCAAGTTTGCCTATGTCACCAGTGCTAGAAAGCATAAGTGCTACACGGACAACAAAGTTGAAGATTTAGTGACGAGGGGGTTCGGCTGTACGATTGATTTAAATTTAACGTCTTGGGGCCCTAAACTCTTCAGGCATAAAGTTGGAGCCAAAAGTTCGCGGAGCGTGCCGATTGGACGCTGGCGACAAAAACGCCAAGTCATCGTCGTGATAGTCCCATCGGTGCGCTCGGTGAACTTTGGCCCCAACTTTGTGTTTGACGAGTTTTAGAGCCCTTGGAGGCGACAAGTTAATTTACAAGAATATATATATAAAACATACATATAGTATACCGGGTGTTCATTTTTGATTCGAACAGATTTATTACAAAAAATCCGTAAAAGATGCACTGATATGGTTTGTGCAGGTGAGTTATACGGCCAGGGGTACATTATGTGGGTGGCTAATCGTTGCGATAAGTCGGCTAATTAATTAAAATTCGTTAATTAACCTTTTAATTAGTGGAAATAAACATATGGTTCCAATTGGAAACTTAGAGAGCGTCATCGAAAACCACTAAATCAACTCTTTTTAGAGCGACTTGAAGCTCGTGGGAAACTCGGGGCGCGCCAAAGTTACCACTCGTGAAGCAGGCGCAAAGCTACAGTTGCGGAACGCGATAATGATCTAATCATCCGCGTTCCGCCACTGCTGGCTTTGCGCCTGCTTCACGAGTTGTAACTTTGGCGCGCCCTCGAGTTTCCCACGAGCTTCAAGTCGCTCTAAAAAGAGTTGATTTAGTGGTTTTCGATGACGCTCTCTAAGTTTCCAATTGGAACCATATGTTTATTTCCACTAATTAAAAGGTTAATTAACGAATTTTAATATAATTAGCCGACTTATCGCAACGATTAGCCACCCACATAATGTACCCCTGGCCGTATAACTCACCTGCACAAACAGTATCAGTGCATCTTTTACGGATTTTTAAAAATAAATCTGTATTAAACCAATAAGTGCAAAAAAAACAAGAAAAAACAACAACGAGTTATTGGGCGATTCGGAGCATGCGCCGAGACGCTGCTCTGGCTTTTTGTGAAACATTAAAATTCATTCCTGCGGGGCAGGCGCGCGCTTGTTTAGTCACGATCGAGTCGGTGTATGCGTTCAGGGAGCAGGCGATCGACTCGACGCGCTATTCGCTCATGCAGTCGCTTCAGCGAGATCCTTGGGATGCGCATTTGCAAATAGGGAGGCGGGACAGCGAAGCGCGAGCAGACGAGCTGTAGATGCTTCGCCCACGCATGCTTAGACGCCTTTTTGGTTTTTTTCTTCGTGACTTGGAATGAATATTTGATGGGCTGCGCTGTTAGCTGAAACGCGCCGACGACGATCGCCAGAAATTCCCTTGGGAGCTCGGATAGCTTTGACTGCCGGTTTAACTTTATTTTTCCGTTTGTTTCCTTAGGGAGCCAAGAGAAATTCGACTCGGTACGCTAACCTGAAGAAAGTATGTTCATTCAAACATCACTCGCGAAGAAAAAACCCACAAAAAACAACAATCCAATTTCTTCTTTTTTTTTTTTCACTTGCCATGACTTTTTTATTTTTATTTCTACTGTTTTAGGACTTCTTTACCCCGCTGAGCTTGAACACGAGGGGTGAGATTATTACTATTATTATTATTATCATTCCTGGGTAAATTAGTTGGGATGATATGCCTCAGTCTGTCCCTTTCTGTCCCTTCTCTCTTCTTCACATGTCTGCGCTAAAACCGTTCAAATATGTACGTCGTTCTTCTATTGCACCATAGAGTGGTTGATTTTAGTAACCCTCTCTATCAACACATATACGCAGTAACTGCGCATGGATACCAGCTTGTGCCTCATTACTATTCGGTCGTTCCATAACTCCGCCATTTTGCTGGTGTTTAAGCGCAGCCAACGTTACTAAACTCTCAGTTGGGAAACTCTCCGTTGAAACCTGGGCCGCTGGCGTCCACCGAGACCGAGCTAAATACGACAACAGCGCCACTCTGTATCATTTGTCTTAACTGTGGTCGCCTTGAGCTTTTAGAAAGCATGTTTTTGCGTAAAAACAAACGAAAAAAAACTCTTTTGTGGTAACTTTTATTGGAGTTTAGTACAAAATGGAGGGCGCGTGTTGTTTTCTAAAATCTTTAGTTCGCAAGGTTTTGCAGTATAATTAATAATGTTTTTATACAACCGTGCCTCAGCGGGGATTTCAGGTAGCGCGTCCCGAGCTAGGCGCATATTAACCTCAGTAGGAATCCGCGGCGCGTCCGCTTGGGAGTCGGGGGCCGTACCTCGAAGCCCCTTCCACAGTATCTGTTCTGGCCCCAAAATGGCCAATTACAACGAAAATGGAAGTCACGTGCAGTACCTGGACTGGCCGCTGTGGGAGAAATGGCGGCGTTGGGATCGCCATTAGCTCGGTTCGCGTGGACGGACCGGTGCCACTTCTTCAGAGCAGTCTCTATGGCAGTTTCCCAACTGAGTGGTTCTAGTAACGTTGAGTGCAGCCCAGCGGCACAGGTCCGACGGTGGAAGGATTCACATCATTTTTTTTTCACGTGCCGTTCATCGCTGCTGAACAACCGACAACTCGGCCGCTGTACGCGTGAACAGGAGCTTTGCGCTGTCGCGGGCTGTTCTCACGATCATGCAGGAGGGAAACCGTTCCCTGCAATTTTAGATGACGCTCGAGACAGCTGGCAACAGTGGTTTCGAGCACCGATATGGCTGACGGGTCGTTACTTTGAGGCGTAGCTCTCAATGAATAGTAAGTCAAATTGAATTGAATTGAAAATTTAGTCTAGTGACAAAGTTGCACCGACCTTGCACTCGGTGCTCCAGTCCTTGACGTCCCAGAGAACTTCCGGTTCACGAAAAAAGACTGCACGAAGAACACCTTAACACAGCGGCTTGAAACGTTCGATAAAACATTTAACCACCAATTCTCCAGGTTAAACGCCAAAAGAACGAAAAACCGCGAAACCTGTTCTAATGTTTCGAACATTCTTGTAAAGCAACTTGTCTCCTCTTTTAGACGTTAAACTGTGCAGTCGAAGGCCCTCGTGAAATCTCCAACTTTGTTCTTCGTGTATAGTATTTAGCACTGGTGGCATAAGCAAGTTCCACAGGTTTGCAAAGACGGAGGGACCGGAAGTCGCTTGGGACGCAAGCTCGGAGCGGTTCATGTAGGGAGAGGGGAGATGAGAGCGGTGCCTATGACTCGTTGAGAGAGCGCTAGGTGCCTTTGTCTGTACTCGCTGTTCGAACGCCAAACACCGGACGCCGTGGAGGTAGGAAGCTTCTGGAGACATCTATGACACCACCGGAAGTGAAGCCGGGGTAGACTTCCGGTTCGGAGGGACACGCCCCCAAGGATGACCCAAAATGAACAAATATTAAGGGACGCTATTGGGCGGAAAGGAGAGCTGATTTGGCGCCAACAGCTGTTTTGGTCACCTTTGGGGAACATCCCACCGACTGAGACCTCTACTTACGGCTTCATCGGAAATTTTCTCGTTTGGCTGGCATTGGCCGGTATGACTTTGCAAACCGTGTCAATTATGCAGCAAACTTGCTTTTTTAATTTTCTTTTTTGTTTTTCGAGGTGTCACGAACGCTGCCTTTCCAAGGTGATATAGTTCGACACCATCGAAATGTGTACTTGGAAGCAAAGCGGTAGTAGCGAATATACCACCAGCTTGTACCAGAACTGCGGATGTTTATCGGCTGAAACGTAATATTTGGCGGACGCTTATTTGTGGAGACGGCGCGTGACGCGGATGGATGGATCCTTTAAATCGGACGGCGGCTTGCGCCATCTAGCGAGTGTTTTTCATGTACCGTTGACGGTTGGGCGAGTTGGCAGTTCATTATTAGAAGTACACGCGGCGCAGCGACACGGACGGAGTCAAAGAAGATTGAGGGACAACAGCGCTAACGCACGGAAAAACTCGGTCGAAATCGACGCCACGCTCCGAAAGGAGATACTTTCGCCACGGTCGTCTGCTTCTTTTGCTGTTTTGGTTTTTGTAGACGGCATTGCTTGCCGTGCTTGCATATGCAGATAAAAAAAACAAGTTATTTCAGCAATGACGCAAAAAAGAAAAGAGAAAAGAACGAACGACCGTCGGCAGCAGTGTGCCATTTTCTGTTATCTGCGAGATGCAAAAACAATGCCCTCTCGCAACACATGTAGCTGTCCGAAGCTCGTAGCGAAAACCGCTGCCGGGAGTGAAGTTTTAAAATAAAGGCTAGGAAAAGAAAAAAAAAATTACCCCAGCGAGAGAGAAGTATAAATAAATGCCGTAAATTGCCAGCTGTTTGTCGCGTGAAGAGGTCACCCTCCTAACGTGTTTTTCTTGCTTTCTTTTTCTTTTTTTTTAATGGGATAGCATTTCTAGGACGATTCGCAAACCATGAGATCGTTTACGTCCGTCCGCGAACAGACGCACGTAAACCGTCAGATCGCTCCGTTCGCGGCGGATGGACGCAAACGATCCGATGGTTTGGTGGCTAAATTTAGCGAGAAAAAACCTGAATTTGTGTATATAATTGACGCACCGTTAGGTCATGTGACACTGCGTCGCGCGAAGCGATGAAACGCTGTGATGTCTCGTGACGTGACACTGGGTCATATGACGCGACGCTACGTTGTCACGTCCTGCCACGTGACGCAATTTTATCGTTTTACTCGGAAAAAACAAAAACAAAGAAAAGAAGCCAATGGATGTCGTTCACACACTTGTAACCGAGTAGGACCGACTGAGACCAGACCGGTTTTTAAGCCTCTTGCGACATCTTAGGACCAGTTCCGCAGCAGCGCATCCGGTCCTAACACGTCGCAAGAGGATTAAAGACCGGTCTTGTGTCAGCCGGTCCTAGTCGGTTGCAAGTGTGTGAACGGGCCTTTAGGCTCTCGTTAACCGTCAAAACGAAGATCCCGTCCCCGTTGAGTTCCGAAATTAAACAGGGCACCGACAGAAGCTCATTGCCCGCTGAAATTAGCGGGAAGACTTGTCCGCTAAGTTTAGCGGGAAAAGCATGTACCACGATATCCGTGACGTCTCACATCTGTTCGGGACGTTCGATCTTCTTTCAAAGTCGTCCCCCAGCCCCAAGAAACAACAACGACAAAAACGCGGATCCTTTATTTAGATACTATGTCTTTTCGTCTGCCACATACGGCGCGCCCGAAGACGCCCGTCGCCTGTCTCGCCAAGCGCCGTTCCTCTACGAGGCTATCAAGAAGAAGGGAAAGAAGGAAAAAAAAAAAAAAGACCGCTTTACCTTCGGATCAATTTGTCGTCGATGGACATGCTTGGGGGGGACCGGATCAGCGCTGTACAAATTGCAGTCTCCAGCTGCCGTGGGCGGGAGGTGGTGTGCCCAGATTACGGAGTGTGTCTCGAACTGCTCAATCGGGTCACGTGGTTACCAAAACGCTAGTCGTCCGGAAGCGGCTCCGCCCAGGCTTTCCTCCTTGCGGCCCATTTGCTGCAGGAGGCGTCGGTCATCATCAGTACATTGCGAACGATATCCGGGGTTGCGGTTGCTCCGTCTCTTGAATGTGGGCTCCCTAGCGGGAGGGAGGGGGCGTGGCCCCTCTCCCTCTCTCTCTCTCTGTCGCCCAGGTCGGTCGGCGACGAGGAAGCCGCCCTGACCTTTTGCCTCGTCTCCCCTGGGTCTCGCCGTCGTACCGTCACATTTTCGGTGTTGATTAACGAGAAATATCGACGGAGGTTTTTCAGTGATTATTTATTTTTTAACCACCGGTGTATTTCGGTCGGACAACTTGTGACGAGGTAAGCGGTGATTATCGGTAAAAAAAGGGGGCGATTGGACACGAATTATTTGAAGTTTTAGTTTTATTAACACATTTTATACGCTTTCCTTACTGTGGGAGCATCTATTTTTACACTCGATTATTCAACAGCCTTTTCCTTTTGTTTTCTCTTTTTTTTTTGGTTTTAATGAGGGCAAAAGTATGAAACCATCGGTGTTTCTCGGTTTTAACCGATTTTTTTAATTTTCGTCACCGGCGGATGTTTATCGGTGTTTTCCGGTTAAAATCGGAAAGTGCACAGCCTAGTTTTAGTCACCACACACTGCCGATTGCTTCTTTCTCTCTCTTCCCGGCAGTGTTGTACGGAACGGCTTTCCAAGGAAACGCGTTCCCGGAACCCGTTCCTCTTAGGAGCAAGGGAGGAACGCCGACGTTCCATCTTACATCCGTGAAACTAGAACTGGAACTCGGTACGCTTGCGAGAAAATAACAAAAAAAAAGCGTTTTCTTTTGTATATATACTCCGACTTCATGGGATAGGGAAGTGTCCGAGAGATAGGCCAAAATAAAGAACTGGAACAAATGTGATCGTGGCGACTCCACACCTAGTTCCATGTGGATATTTTCACTCGCTCGCCTTATTTTATCTCCAGATTATCCAGCGCGATATTTAATTTACAATGTGCATTAGTCAGGTTAACATAACGACACGTTCCAATCTTAGAAAGGTAACGGGAACCTTCGAACGACTGTGACTTGTAACCGCGAGACTCGTTCCGAGATTGCAGAAGCGACGAGGCCTTCGTTCTTGCATGCTCTTGGAGGAACGTGTACACACACACTGCTTTCTGGTGAGACTATGGGGTTCTCTAAAGGCTTACCTGCTGCTATTTGCTACGCCAGTTTGAGGCACGCTGGCGTTTTTCACTATAGATGGCACACTCGAAGCAAACCGGATGGATAATTTCAAGTAGCCAAAAGGACCGAGGCCTGAGAGGCTAAGAGTACGACGCGAATTTCCGAAAGGCATTTTTCGTCGACACGGACACGCGCAGAAAGGCGCCCACCCTCAAAATCCGAATGTGCACCACAAAAATCCGAAGGTCGCCACAGGAAGGGAATTAGATAGTGGCTCCCCACCTGCATTGTGCATTCGGAGTTCGCCGGCTTTTCTTGGAAGTTTTTACTTTATTTGCCTGTTTAGGATGCTTACCCTTTGTGTGTTATCTTCCACTGTGAGAACCAGGGAATACCAGGGCTCGTAGCCTGCTCGGCCTCCACAGGAAGCGAACGAAGAGAGCGAACGTCAAACAGCCCGCGACGCAGGCAATTCGACGTTCTTGACGGATTATTTCCGTTGAAATAATCTCCAAAAAGCCTTCCCAACTATGTTCCGGGTTTCGCAAAAAAAAAAAAAAATTGTTGATAGGGTCGGGTTTGGCTTCGGGGTGTGGGGACGGAATAGACACGTTCGTTCATTTGCTTCGATGCTCTTCAAAAAAGCAGCTCTCTTCAAAACGTGCCCCAAAACACGCCGGATTCCGTCCGATCGTTGTGAAGTAACTATCGTCGACACTGTAAATTGGATATGCTGTGTTATTTGAGACCTTTTTCTCCAATCCTGTTCGGATAACGTGGCACCGTGGGGTACGTACAATATATGTTGTTCGATTGATGAGACTCGTTGAATTTCATGTTGTGGGAGGGGAACATCCATGCAGTTCGGATATCCTGTGTGGTCAAATATTTTCGACGGTTAATACCTTTCTAGATTGACACGGCTTAGTGTATGGTGCCGTAAAAAGATCAACATAATATTTGTTTGTTTGTTTTGTTTGTTTGTTTATTTATTTTTGACACAATTGTCAGGGAGGTTGGGACAAAAGGCGAAAACGAATCACCTGACTAGGTCCCAACCCCCGTTACAGCACTCAGCAGCAGGGCACAGGAAATGAATCAAAAACAGCATAAATAAAGAATAAAACAATATATGAGAAGATAAAATTATGAGGCACAAAAAATGTACAATCTATTTTGATGTGAACTATACTAGGAATACACACTAGGCACATTGAAGTATACCGTAAGGTATTTTTTGAAAAGAAACATGGACGCTATTGTTTGGGCTAATTCGAATACACAATAATTTTTGTTAAGATCGGTTATCTGGTAGGATATTTTTTGTGTACCGTAATTAGTTCTTATTTTAGGTTTTGAAAACTGCTGGTGTCTCAAGTTGTAATTTGTTTGCTTGGGTAAATATGTTTCGTAAAATAGAGCGGCATTCGTGTTTATTTGAGTATGAACAGAAATTGCGACCTTTAGGCAAAAAGATTGTCTAATGTTAATATTTGATGTTTAATAAAGCTAGGGAAATCGATTCAGTCCAGGGTAAATTATCAATTGACCTAACTGCGCGTTTTTGCAATGTAAATAATTGCTTAATATTACTTGCTGTAGTCGTCCCCCAGACCAATAAACAGTAATGCAGCCTCGAGTGAATCAGAGATAAATACAGTTGTTTTTTTAACCAGGCTGGAAGAAGGTATTTTAACTTACAAATTAAACCAATTGATCTAGAAATATCCCTTCGGATATTTCTAGATCAATTAGTTGAAACAAACATTCCAGATGCATGTGTTCTGTTGCGCACGGACTCACCAAAACAGCTTTGATTTCTTTGTTTTTGTTCCCAAAAATAGTACAATGCATTCTTGAAAACCCCGAGAAATTCTATTAGCCACTGTATACGGCAAACAAGTGTTCCAAGATGTCAATAAAAGGGCAACATAGAGATCGTGCTGGGAACGCGTGATGACGAGGCAGTCAAACGCGCACTGTCATTGGTCGAGGTCGCGAGGGTAAACAAACGCACGTGGGTGCGTTTTGGCGGGTAAACAAAAGCACGTGGGCGCGTTTTGACCGGTAAGCAACAAGCGCACGAGGCGCGCAAGGAGCAGACGAACTTGCACGCCGTATGGCCATTGAGTTGTTCCGCCTCTACGGCGCGAGCTTCATGTATCTTCGATGGCACTTCGGCGTCTTGGGGGCTTCGAGCGTGCACGCGCACCCAAAGCACCGCGGAAGGCAACAACAGCGTGCTGGTTGCCGGGCACCCGAAAAAGGAGACCTGCTGCCGTTCTAACCCTGTCGGTGACTTTAGTGGCAATATTCTCAGTCATACCGAAAGCGCCGTATATTTTGGCAGTTTAGAAAGGAGCTTGTGTTAGACATTGATACCTAACTTTTTTGTCCGTCGTATGAATGTCGAAAGTATCTTCGTGTCGGGCATCGTGCCTTTGGTCACTGCCGCACTACCGATTGATAAAAAGGAAAGAAGAAATAATAATATTAAAGCGAATAAATTCGATACGTTTATATTGAGTTTACGTCGTTGCGAAAAGTCGTGGCGTCCAGCTAGCTCCGGGTATATTTATGTGTAGGGTCCATTTAAAATTCGAGTCTCTTCGTCGTGCGCATACGCATGGCTGTGTGGACAAATAAAAATAACAATTTAAAAAAGCGGGCCAGGAACATTTAGTTTTCAGAACAGGGACACCGCAGTCCCCAGGGATCTGGTAGCGCTGCCAATAATAATAATAATAATCATAAGATATGAAAAAGGAACGTCAACATTGTGGTCCTTTTTCGTCTTTGTTTACTCAAAAAACCGAATAAATTTAGGGCCCTAGAAAAGTGGGGAGAAACGGGAATGCAAATCCCGCAAAATGAACGCCTATCTTTATCTCCACGGGGGAATCAGCCGGGAAAAACATCCGACCGCAGCACGAGTTTGCCCTCTACACTGCTTTGAATCTGTATTCATTCTTATCGTCAATCACCTATAGCTGTGTTTGGATATTTGCGTTTGTTCTTTGTCCCCCGCGTTCCCCTCCTCCAGGGATCATTATCGTTATCTAGTATACTCGGAGTCATCGGAACGATCCACTAGAACTCTAATACCGCAATCTCATTGGCCCTGGAACGATAAGGGGGAGTTTTAGTAGTTCGTTTCGATAACTCCTATAACGATACCCGATACTCTAGCCGACGCCTTTGCCCATGTATCGTACGGTTATCGGGTATCGGAGGTGTCGACAACTCTCTTATAAAAGAGGCAACGTGCGCACGTCAGCAACTGCGTTTCTTCGATGTTATTTTGCCTACCCATTTTTCTGCATTATATTTATTCGAAGCAGCTGGCGAGGCTCTGTATGTGTGGCCCAACAAATGTCTCATTTAATGTTTTTTTTTCAATTTCTGGTTTTAATAGTTAGTTACCAATTTAGTCCCGTTACACTGCCACTATAACTTATATTTTTTGTTTTTGTTTCCGATAACCGGGGCTGCACTCGGTAAGAGATTTTCTTTACCGTATTCCCGCACACAAGGGCGGAGCTCCCCGTTTCCGGTTTTCTCGTGTGCGCTTTTGGCTGCTGTTTTCTTTTTTTCTTTGGAAAAGGGGGAGGGAGAACTGTCGTTAAAGGGCAGGGTTGATCGAAACGTTGGCGACGTGCACCTCGATCGGTGTGATACGCGCTGTATATTTATAGGCTCGTACCCGATTTCGTTCGATATTCGGCGAAGGCAAAAGGCGAATGAGGCGAATTTCGCTTTTTCCCGGGCCTTTCTGGGGCTGCAGGGAGGAGTTTGGAATCGGTTTTAGCCGCTAGAGTGTATAGAGTGTTGATTGATGTGTTGCACGCGTTTGCAGTGTGTGTGTGTGTGTGTGTGTGTGTGTGTGTGTGTGTGTGTGTGTGTGTGTGTGTGTGTGCGTGTGTGTGTGGGGGGGCGGGTGCGTGCGTGCGTGCGTGCGTGTGTGTGTGCGTGTGTGTGTGTGTGTGTGTGTGTGTGTTTGTCGGAAAAATATTGCGAGACAAGTGGTTTTACGTGACCTGATTTGGTATCACGTAACCCCACGTCTACATCGTGAGGTCAAATTCCCCGCTAAATTTAGCGTGTAGGTTGACGTCACGCGTTGCACGTGACGTGACGAAGGTGACGTGACGTGGTCGTGACTTCATTGTGTCACGTGACTTGACGTCACGGTGGCGAGTCATGGTGTCACACGTGACGTCAGTTTTCGCGCTATATTTGGCGGGGAAATACACGGACAGATGGACGAACGGAGAAATATCTGGGATGGAAATTCGTTAAGAAAGTCTTTCTAGACATTTTTCTTTTTTAAACATTGATGTTGAGAATGTTATATGCGGTAGACCAACATTTGACGAATATTTCCACAAAGTTTTAGTCGTTTCTAGTGCATAGTTAACTTGCTACTCGTTTTTCTCAGTGCCTCGGTGCTATATAAAAGTGATCGGGACTCTTCGAATGACCTTGTTCTCAGTTGTATTGTTTCAGTATAAATTTCACTTCAGTCAATCTATTGTTTCATAATAGGATAAAAAAGGCTCATTCTTCGTTTTTCTTTGATTATAATTGGTTCTCCTTTGGTTTATTGACGTGTTTAATAATAAAATAGTAAGACTGGCGAGGGCACAGACTGAGGCGTAAAACTTGTTTTATTTTTCAGAATAATGTCATTCTAAAAAATATAATTTTTTTTTTTATTTTTACAGTTGCGCTGTCCAGACATTCTGCTTTGTATCTGGCCAAAAGAAATGCCTTACATGGTATTATTCTCCCAGCAATAGATTGAATACACGATGTTGGTGTGTCCCAGACAGGAACGGTCGTAATTTCCTGTAGGATTAATGTACAGCGCTGAAATGTTTTACCGTGCCCTTTATCGTTACCGGCAGTCCACACTGTTAATTGCATCTATGCTAAGTAGGGGTTCCAAAATTGTTCCTTCTAAATATTGTTCTCTATCTTTCTCTCCCGAAAAAAAAAAAAAGAAAAAAGTATTACTTGGATAGGACTTCACTCCATGGATACACAACATTTTCCGTCTTTCGTTCTTACTTTCTATTTCATTTAAAAATGTGGGTCCTTTTTTGCTGCACTGGCGGGCCGACGTTTCCACTGGATGAATTTGGACGTGGTTTAGATTTCTTCAGGTTTCATGATTACTCCCCCCCCCCCCCCCTTCCCCGTAAAAGATGAGCGGGTGAGATGCCAAACAATCATGTCATAAGGCAGCGCCGTTCCCGATCGAAGTCACGACAATAATAATAACAAAACGAACTATAAATCGGCGTATTTTACCCGCGAGCGTGCGCGTGCTGTCGGCACGTGTACAAAACTCCCGAACGGTTGTATACGGTTGGCCACAAGTTGTGGCGGAACGGGAATATGTAGCCAGAAGTCGACCATGTGTGTGTGTGTGTGTGCGACAGCCGTCACCCACCGAACCCGAATCCTTGCCGTCCGACGGAGTGCGACGCGGGTTTTAGGCGAGGGTTGACGGTCCTCGTCTCTGCCTCCGTATCGACCGCCGCCCCGACTGAGACCAGGGCAGTCGTCGACCTCATTGCCAAGCAAGTGCTTCCAATTGCCCGCGCTGCAAGCTGCTGCCGACGTGTACACGACCGAGGAGCCTAGTCGCGCAGAAAGGAATCGGGGATGTGCGGGGGAACACGACTGGCAGGCTGCAGGGTTGTTCGCATTATCGAAGCGGGCATATCTACTTCTTCACGCTTTAATGAGTTTCAGCTAACTTGGAATGAGTTCGAGAGCTGGACTATTGTTGGTGTTCGTTATACATGATCTGGTTTAAACAGCGCGGAAAAGCACGGGCGGAGAGGAAGGCATTTAAGTACGGATGACACGCGCTCCGTTGCATATGTTTCTTCCTCCGCTCTTTTTTTGTTTTTTTTTTTTTTGCGTGATATTTGTGTAGCTAACTTCTATCGGGAGTTCTCATGTACGCGCTCAATACTTCCCTCCATCCTACGAGGGAGGCGAGGCGGAGTCTTTGCGCCACGACTACGGACCGCGGTCGCCAAGATGCGCTGGATAAGATACCGGAACCTAGAAACGCGCTAAAACTAAGCTTCTTCCTCTTCTTCTTTTTTTTTTTTTTCAGAACGCCGTAAAATATTTTTTTGCCTTATATTTCTCTAAGAAGAGTTGATTTAGCTGTTTTCGATGATGCTTAGCAAGTTTCTCAGTGGAACCAGATGTTTATTTTCGCTAATTAAAAATCAGTGAGTAAAGTTTGGTTGATTGTGTCACTAATTAGTATGTTTTAACAATCCTTGACGTGCGCCGAGACTGGTAGTTTTTTCCCGCAACGGGTTTCTTTTTATCTGGAATAGCATATTTTGAAGCATTTTTTAAAGCTTTTGCAGAAACATCCTGCATATATATATATATATATATATATATATAACTGGCTAATTAGCACAGGTGAATTAGCTGACTTTTCCGCGGACGGTAATCAGGCTATAGTGGGTGACAGAGTTAAGTGGAAGCTCCTCCCACCCCTTCCCACCTTAGCAAAGCAAACGCCGGAGAGGAGGCCGCCTCCTATTCAGCGTTCACTCTGCCAAAGGGGAGAGAGGTGGGATCTGGATTCCGCGAAAACACGGCGGCAAAAGCGTGCAACGGGATGCTACAAACATTAAAACATCACTCATGCAGCGATATCTCAAACAGATGACCGCATTTGCTAAAAAAAAAAAAAAAAGGAGGCGCATTTGACAGATATGTTGACGTTTTGTTTCTCTGAGAAGAGTCGAGAAAGAGAGGAATGGCCTCGCGTCTTCTCCGCCTCGCCGCCTTGAGGGGGCGAAGCGAAGGGAGGAGCAAACGAGATAGGATGATGTCATGCGCCTCGTTGGCCTCGTAATCAATCTCGGATCTCTTTTTTTCAAGGATGCGGCCGTCCGTTTCGAAGATGTATCGCCTTACAAGTAGTGTTTTTAGGGATTGTAGCAGCCGCACTACTCCCCAGCTCCTTCATTGTTTTCTGAAATCCTAATTTCGGTTCACCATCCCTGTAACCTGTCATCGACTGTATATCTTGTAGCAGCTCCATTAGCAGACGACGTATAGTACGCACAGCGACGGCCGCTCGATTCTGCTTTTTCATTCCGCTGGGAACGGCCTGTTGGGTTTGGCCGGTGTCGCCCGCTAGCGGACTTTGCGAGGCCACAAAATGAAGTTCTTTTTTTTTTCCCCTTTCGGCCTACTCCACTCTGCGTGCTCTAGTTCAAATGCGCGGTTAGGAGTTGTTTTAAAAACACGAGTTCTTGGACTTCGACATTTTGGCCTTCGACATCTTGGACTTCGACATTCAAGCACCTCCCATACTTTATTGTTCTTCAAAGAAAACAGAACTTACAAATAAGCCTCATCTCTTTTGGTTATAAAGAAAATGGTGCTTTCTCCCACAAAAAGCAATCTGGCAATCGAGCGCACGGGTTCACAGCGCCGCGCTGCGCCAAGATCAACAGCGCCAGTCGTGTCAAGATCACTATGGAGCTTCACGTGCAATCCACTTATCAATCAGTCTTATCTCGACGGATCTCCTACAACGGTATTATTGTATTTGCGCATTTACCGGACAAGAAACGTTATTTTGAATTCCGCCAGGCACCGTCGCCGCATTTCTTGGCACTGCAAAGGTGTGCGGTTGTTTCGCCGGTGTGTGCATAGTAAAATCTCGGTATTCGCGAAACATCTCTACGAAAGCTACCCGTCACCAGCGAAATCTAGATCAGCTCCCCAAGCATGGAAAGGGCAAGGAAAAACCGCTCATTCCATGAACCACAATGGCGACCAAACGGGGGAGCTTGGCGCTACATGAGGTGAGAGAGCAGACCAGCTGCAGCGATCGAGCGGCCGTGGCACAGCGGCACCAAAATGCCGTCAAGGCTGCTTCACGCACTGGCGTTTCGTTGCAACGAGAAGCGTTGTGCAGCCTGTGCATGCTTCTTGTATTGTAAATTGTAATCGCTTACGGCGATCCATGATACACTGGCGCCATCTATCGTGAAGCTCTAGAACACTTGCGGTTTTGCGTATATTTTCAAATTATTTTGTTTTCGGTGCATCATTCTTTTAATATGTGCTCGAAAAAAAACAACAACATATCTTGACGTTGTAAGCGACCATTTCTTATAGATAGTCAAGCGCACCTCTTCTCGCAAATACAACAAATACCTTCAATCTCTGCCTATAGACCCTGTGTAGACCTTCAGTCTATACAGAGGGTCTCCGAGCACAGTTTGGGGCATAAAAATATGTTCGTACGAGCAAACCAGTGGACGGAGTACGTGTAAATTTTTCTGAAGAGTTTATTTAAGTGATGCATTTATCATCCTCTAAAAAAAAAAAAATGCAAATTTAAATTTATATATATTTTTTATTTTATGCGCAGTGAGGAGAACGGTAAAAATCGTCGGTTTGACGCAGCGTCTCACAGATGATACCATACACGCTCGGATTTCCAGAGTATATGATCTCGAAATTATTCATCTAAAAAAAGTTTTTTTCTTTTAATGTTTTTCTATTTGTGAAAAGCAGCGTCATCCAGACGGTTCTTACCGTTTTTCTCCTTGTGCGTAGATAAAAAAAAGATGATATTTTTTATGTTTAATTGTATTTTCTTAAACCTGTACTCATAAAATTTTACCTAATGAATGCATCACGTAAAAACACCTTTGTGAAAAAGTGTCATTGCTCTGGATCGTTTGGTTTATTTTATACGAAATATTTTACGCCAGAATAACGTTCGGAAACCCCGTGTACAGTCGAACGCAGTGTCCATTGCTATCTCATATATGGCTCGTAAGCGATCACAAGGAAGGGCGAAGCTGCACGGTTCCAACCAAGCGTTGTGTGTGTGTTACGCGCGCGAAACGTGTATAAGCGAGCTGAATCCGACCTTTCTGAGACGCCTCCCCCATCGAGGGAGAGGGGAGCCGCACACCTCCTTTCTCCTTACCTGTCAGTTAATGAGATAATTACGCCGGCATCTTTTGTTTCGTCGCCATTTCTCTGGCAATTAGCGTCCGTGTTCTTCGTCTGTGACCGGCACGGAATATCGACCGAGGGTGATTAGCGCCCACTTCCATTTCCCAATCACTTTCCCCCCTCTCTCTCTCCGTTTCTCATTTCAGAGCACGCGACGAAACGGAAACAACACAAGCATCGTCGTTCTTTATATTGACGTCTAGAACTTGGGGACCGGAAATTACGCTTTTAGCGCCCTTCCGGAGGTTTGCGTATACGGTTAGAGTACACCGCGAAACGACTGACAAAAAACGAGCTTGTTTGTTTATAAAGATCGAGTAAAAGCTGGTTCGCAGATTTGCGTGTGACTGTGATCGACTGCGTTCGGACCGCTGGTGACCCCTAACGACGAGAGAACACGGCGGCACACTACCGCCATCTATCGGGAGTCCGTGAACGCTTCCGATCTCCTTGTAATCGCTTTTCGCGCATCAGTTACTTCCGGGCCGCCACCAGTCGAGCAGCTCGTCTTCCAGGGCCGCCATTGTTGACACTACTCAAATTTGACCGCGTTGTTTTTCCAGCCTATACAGAGTCGTTCCCTTTGAGTTAAATCTCGCCTCGAAAGCCACTCTAAATTCCTCTAAATTTCGCGGACTGGCGTCCCGTTGTGGAAAGCGTTTCCCCTCTAAATTTGGCGGTTAAAATTTAATTGGCGCGTAATTATACGTGACTTCTGGGTTTCCTCCGAAATTTAGCGAATGTAAATATGGTGTTGCATCCTGTGTAAACAATAAATTAAAAAAAAAAAACGGTTTTTCGCCATGTCGTGAAAATAAACGCCGACGGAAGTTACGCTGCCGTGTTCAAACCTATACGTATGTCCCCATCGCCCAGCGGACGGCGATCACGTGACACTGACGTCACGTCACGACGTTACGTTATACCGCGACGTCGTGTGGACGCCTACCCCGTCACGCGAACGTTACATTGCCGCTCGATTTGACGGGGAAATTGTGACGCCACACGTACCAATTGTGACGTCACGGCGCGTCACGTGACAGCGGCGATCGTACCAAAAATATTCAGGCCGGCTAGGTGGGTAAGCGTATTGCGAACAATAAATGGCGGGAATGTCACGGATGAGGACACGAAACACCACACACATGTAGACGGGAGTCTGTTTCGCGTGAAGTCCGACCAAAGGCAATAGGCTACAAATAAGAAGAAAACGCATTATCGCGGTGCAAATTTGTTGTACGTGTTGCGCGTGGCTTCGGCTGTGGCCGGGGACTCAATGTGAACCGCGCGAACTCTCTTTCCTCGTAAATGTATGAAAAAATGACGTCGCGAATGGGCAATATGCAAAAATATAGCAGCGCCCCTAGCGGTTCAGGTGCACTCTGGGAGTAGGGAGGCTGTCGACGGGTAGTTTCGGTTTCGCCGGGTTATGCGTGTGTCGTCTGCTAACGCGTCTCCGCACCGACCGCCTTTGCTCACGTCGTCGTGGACTGCTCCACCTTTTCTTCTCGTCGCTATGTATCAGACACGGCGAATGACGACACAAATCGGGTTTTCCTGTGGTGGGGTTGCTAGCGAAAAAGCCGCGACGGCGAAGTTTCTCCGCAACCCGGAGAAACCGAAACCACACCGTTGACAGGCTCCTGCTCCCAGAGTGCACCTGAACCGCTAGGGGCGCTGCTATTTGTGCATATTGCCCACATGGCGATAATCCCGTCTATGTGTTCCCGTCCCTGTCTCTCCTTCGCGCTATTTATTGTCGGTGATACCGTGACTTCCCGCCAAATTTAGCCGAGAAATGTTCCCGGTAATCACAGGCGTCCCGTGACATTGTGATTCTACGCGGAATGGACCCCAGGATCCGCCGCGTGAAACTGATTTTCAGTTCGGTTCCCGGCGCTCGCTCGTCCTGTAGAACGCGTGTATCAACGCGACCCTGAATAACAAATGGTCTGGCGCTTGGCGTGACGCAAGGCGTTTACGCGCTACGTGTTTTTGACGGTTGCATCGCCCGTTGACGCCGCGGTTGCGTCACGATGTGCGAGTGTCACGGGTGGGCGGTGACCTTCTCCCGACACTGCGACGGCAGGGTGTGACATTTGCATTGACCGGACGCGTTTGTTTTCTTTTTTTCGTCGCCTCGATTACGTTGTCAAACGCGGGAATGTTGGTCGGGTTGCGGTTGTCGGGAGCCACGTTAGCCCATTCAGGAGCGAAAACAAAACAAAGCAATGTCACCGCACGTGGCGTTGCGCCGTCGCTTATCACTAGGCCGTAGACTTTCCGGTTTTAACCGAAAAAAACAACACCGATAAAGACCCGTCAGTATCAAAAGTACAAAATTGGTTATAACCGGAAAACGCCGATAAGCTAATGTTAATGTCATAAATACAAAATCAAATAAAAAAAAAACACGCAGATTTCTTGAAATTTTTGTTTCAGCTTTTGGGGTATGTGGTGGGATCGCTGGGTTCTCCCAGCGGCCGAGGGTGTTCCCACGCTTGGTGCCTCATTTGTCCTGGCACCATCTGTAAGCTGGCGGCGGCGCCACGATGCAAAAGACGGGTGATTTCTTTGGAAATTGGATTCTGAATTGAGAAGGAGCACGCGAGGCATATACAGGGTGTTTCACGAAAGGTGGACAAATTCAATATTGCAAAAACTACGCGTCGCACAAAAAAAAAAAAAAAGGCTGGTGTCGTTTTGGACTTGGGCCAGGGACCTATTTAGGAAAATTATTAAAGTCCGGGATAATTAGATTGTTAATTATTTTTGCGTAATTAACTTTTTCAATATTGTGTTTAAGGGCATTGTTTTAATTAGAAAATTGCTCAGCATCATCAATAAACACTAAATCAACAAATTGGAGATCGATACATCTCAATTTCTTTTTTTTTCGTCATTTAATAAAGAAGAAAGAAGAAGAGATCGATAGAAGGAACGCGCAGCATTTTACGGCTTTCTGAAAAACCGCACAAATTCGGCGGGTTTTTAAGTTTCGGTTTGTTATCGGAGCGCATCTCGACGATGTCACGTGACATAACGGAATTTACTGCCGGAAGTGACGTCATGTCACGTGAGAAGGGGCGTGGCCAGGTGCTCCTCCGCTACGGTATCCGTGAAGAAAACGCCGCAGCTGCGCATGCACGCCGCCAGCCTTGTCTGCATAGTTCAAAGTCTTGTGGCGGATTACGGAGCGCAATGAGGCTGCTTAGCGGGCTGCGGAAACGGTCTACTACGATTCCCCACTATCTCTCCACGGGGCGCGGTGCCGCCGGGGCCGAGATGTCACGTGACCCCCCCCCCGTGCCTTCCCCTCCTCCTCAAGAGCTGCGCTCTAATTCGGCGTTACAGGGAGTTGTAAACGGCTTTCATTTTTTTAGGTTTTTTTTAGATATTAATTATACATTTTTGCGTCTTTTCGCCCGACTTTAGAACTGGCGCTCAAAAACGACGTCGCGAGCCCCGCCCACAGTGACGCCTGGAATAGTGACGTCGCCGTTTCAATCGTGTCGCCACTATCTCAACAGCGTGTCCTTGGTAGGTGCGCCGACGACGTAGGGCAATATTTCACGTAAACGACCACGCCACTCTTCCAAGCGTAATATTGGGGAGGGCTTGATGCGCTCTATTCGTGCGCAAATTTTTAATCAGGCGCAAAAAAAAAAAAAAGCGCTAGAATTGATCGATTTATATCTCTCGAACCGTTACCTTTCTTTCGAAAACTCATTAAATTGGTCCGTCCTTTAACAGTAATTGCCGTCACTGCTGCCATTCCAATGTGGCCCCTAAAACCAATAATTAAGAAAGTTGATTAACACATTTTAGTTACTTAGTGAACTTAGCTTGGCGATTATCGCCTCGTCTAATGTCCACCGAGCCTGATAAATGCATGGTGAAGCCGACACTTCCCATACTCACCCCTTTCTCTCTCTCTCTCTCTCTTTTAAGCTTCTGTTTGAATAAAAAATTAAACAGCCTGGGTATATAGGCACGGAGATCTAGCTGAAGCCGCACTAGAGAGTCAAAAGGTAGGACGCTAAACGACTAAACCTCTATAGACGCTTTGCAGCAGCCGTGCATGGGCGCCGCCATAGCCGACTTTCAGTTTTTGTTTCCACTTATTCCGTTTACTATTCTTCATCATTGCCATAGCAGGCCAGGTTATTGCAATTTTAAATTCCGCAATGTCCTTCTCCCCAGCGTTGGCCTTTGTAGAAGCACGTCAACGCTTGCTTCACTGTCTCGACACCTGGATAGGACAAGAGAAAGTCAGCAATGACGGGGCCACAGGCACGAGAGCTCGAGGTCGCTGCTTCGAAGCGTTCTTCCGGAGAACGAGCGCTTGCGCTTTAGAAATGCACATCCCAAACCCAGGAGCGTAGCCTTGATTGCAGTTTTAGCTTTACGGGTGAACCAAGTGTATCCGCTAAACGAGCTGACGTTTCACGTTTGATATCGTGGCAGGGCATGATATTTCACACGCTTGCGGTCGGAAACGACCACCCGAAGCAGTCCTATGAGAAACCGCCGGTAATCTGGATCGTCCGTAATAACTGATCAAGGCCAAGATCACAGGTAATAAGCATCGAGCGAGGCCATGCACGAAGGCTTTCATGTCGTGGTCTCTGGCGCTTCACGCCTGACATAAGATTACCTTCTTCCAAGTTTCGAGAAAGTGTTGCTTTTATGCACGAGAGGTGCACAAAACCTATGAGTGTTTTTTTTCCTCCGGTTTTTGGACCGTTTTAGAAAAATTCTGTCCATCGTAACGAGACCAAAATGCATATATTCACCCAGTTGCCTCCTAAACTAGCTCTCCATGGTCCGGACTCCCGGCATACTTGTATATGGGGAAGGGTTATGGTCTCTACATCGAGGCGTCCATAAATCAACGAGACATAACTCTCGCCAAAGCCGCCGTTTTAACGCTTAAAACGGGCTGCGCGGACTGCCCTTTCGTGTTGTAGTTACTATGTAATCTCGAATCTAGCTAGACTTTTCATGTTGTTAAATTTAAAGCTTCCAAGTTTCGCTCGCTGGTGCTGATAGATGTCTGAATGGATGGGTGACTCTTCCCTTTGAATCATACGGTGGCTTGCGGCACCTTGTGGTGCTGAACCGCGCGAACGGGGGCACAGTCCGACCACAACTTACACTTCTGCGTGTCAAGCTCCGGTGTATGAAAACTGCTACGTCATGGTATCGGGCGCTTTTTTCTCGGTTTCTTCAGAACGGGTTACAACATTCCACCTCTGTAGTAGAATTCACTCTGCGCACCAGTTCACGTTCGTGACGTCGGATCGAGGCGGCATTGGCGCCGGCTCTAAAACGGAGCATTGGCAGCCAGTTCGTCCCTGCGACCATCAAAACGGGTTGCTCCGTATGCTCTGTTAGCCATGCTCCTGTGTGCAAACGCGCTCGTTTGTGAACGCTGAATAGTAGACGCCTTTCAAACGTCAGATGCTTCTGCTCAAAGCTCGCGAAATGTGTAGATCTAGAACCACGTGCAGCTTCTTGGACGCCCGCTCGACACTGTGCTTTGCACACGCCACTGTGCATTGCAATATGTCCGGTACTATCGAAAGTGGGCGGTTTTTTTGTTGTTTTTTTGGCGTGAGGCAGTATTTTTGTTAAAAGGCTTAACCGCGTTAATTTATATATTAGGTAGAGTGACTGGCGATGCTTCGTCCGATCCCAAGTTCACGCTGCCATAATAGCTTCGCGCTCGCCGGGCTAATCAACCGCTTCCCTTTCATCACCTTACCCCTCCCTCTGCTCGTGGGTACGGGCGGGAGAGTGGTCACGTGGTAAAAGAGAAACGTTTGACTGGTCCAACGAGGACGTAGCCTCCACCGCCCTGTCAGCTTAGGCAAATACCTTAGCTTGGGTATGAGCAGAGTATGCGCCTTTCCAGCGCTTGTCGTGCCCCATCCAAAAAGTGCCGAGTCACTAGGCTGTGGAAACATGCGCTGCGTGTCACGTTTCGCAAACGAGAGCTACTGCGTATGCTTAGAACGCGTTGCACAGCCTAGTGGACGAAGATGGACGCACGCGGAAGGCGAATATTGAAACGGTCGACAGGTGGCGCAAGCCGCCGCCTAATTTGAAGAGTTCGACCGTATGCATCCATCCATTCAGCGGCGCTTGCGTCCTCGGGGCTTCAGCGGACGCTCCTGTATCGCGCGTTATCGTCCGTGTACCTCCGCAGAAAGCGCCAAGGGTCTAGGTCGTGCCGTCTCGCCTGCGACTGTTTTGCTGCCCCGCGAGCCCAAGCCGCAGACGGAGCCCAAGCCGCAGACGGAGTTCAAGCCTCAGACGGAGCCCAAGCCGCGGTCGCAGCTCAAGCCGCAGCCCGAACTCAAGCCGCAACCCAAACTCAAGCCGCAGCCCGAGCTCAAGCCGCCAGCCGAGCTCACGCCGCAGTCGAGGCCGCCCAGCCGTAGCAACCCGATCATCCGTCCCAACGCCGACAAACCCCTGTTCCGACGCAGCCAGCCCTGATTGCACGGTGCATGCTTGGGATCGACGCAAGGCAGGCGCGCGAGCGGTTTGGTGCGACCCGCTTCGTCTCGTCCTTAATCTTGTGGGAATTCATTGCTGCCTGTACGTGCGTAATAAATACACGATTGTCGTAATAGGACGAGAAAATGAAGAAGAGGAGGAGATGGGATCGCGTGGTGACGTCGCCTACCCACCGTCTCCCTCCAGTCAGAGCGAACACGGACGCCGTCTTATGAAGGCAAGGCACGATGCTTTCAGAAAGCACGCATACTGGCTTTATAACGATGATTATTCCTGAGCAAACCTAAGTTGTCGTAAGTAATCGGACCTTGAACCGCTGTGCTGTCCTAGAGTCACCTACCTACTCAATGTGAGTGAGGACTGACTCGTGTGGCCGCTCTTACAGGCCAGCCGACGGTAAAAATAGTCAAAACATGTCGTAAAGGTAACTGGGGAGGTTGCGCACATAATCGATGCACTTGGTAGCAAATATAAGCATGAGACGACGTTTTACAGGTATAAGGCGAGAAACCGGACGAAACGCGGTGAGAAACACGAATGCAACCATGTTGAATTAACCTGAGACTGGAGTAGAAGAAACATCAAAATGTATGCAAGGCAAAGAAAATAGACAGGACGACGTCTTGAGACGTCGTCCTGTCTATTTTCTTTCCCTTCTACGTTTTGATGTTTCTTCTCTACCCCAGTCTCAGGTTAATTCAACATGGTTAATATTCACCAGCTCGCCTGCACCCTTACGATTTTTTCTACGAATGCAACGGCTTCGCCAAGGAGAGCGGAGTGACGAGTTGAAACCACCTTATGGCGGCCGCGTCATGTGATTGCAAGATGGCAGCGCCCGTGGGCCCGGGGGGGGGTTGAACCTTGCCCAGCACGGTCTGGGCACGATCGCTTCGCTCTGACCAGTGCTTTGGTTGCACGAGGAGCGGCTTTCGAACCTTCACCTTCGACTTCTTTAATCAAAAACAAACAAGAAAATTCAGTTTGTCGTCCCCACAGTTGAAGCGCTCCGCTAGAGGCGCCGACTGTTCCATCCCCTCCCCATTACCCATTTCTTCGCTATATCTGTGGCTATAAGATCCGACCGCCACGCCCCTAGCTGCCAAGTTGAGAACTGCAGCCTTGGGGACAACATGCTCTATTTGTTCGCGTTGTTGACGCGGCGCTGGGCTGGCGTAGCAGGACGCTCCGTCAGCGTTCAGCCTACGAGGTGCAAGAAAAGGGGAATGCCCCCCCCCTTCCAATTAGAGCGACAAGGAGAAACAATAAACCGATCTCACCAGCCAGTTTGACTATGCCACCGCTGCCGCAATGCATCGAGGGAATTAACTGTAGTCTTTCTGCACGTGCGACAACGACGCAGGAGCTCTGCGCGTGTGGGGCACGTGACGGCACGAGCCCTAGCTCGCATGCACGGTCGTCTGGATCTTGTGAATTAAAGTTATGGCGGCGTCACGCATGCGCCGAAGATCGGTTTATTGACACCGACAAACCTCAACCACGCGATCGTGATTGTTATGGTATACATACCTTAGGCAGCTATATATGCCCGCCTCTTAATGCGCTTGCCAAAGATACCTTCGTGCGCATGCTGCTCGTGCTTGAGGCATATCGGTGTCGGTTATTCTAGAGTGCCTCAATGTCCTTCTCAAGCAAAGCGCACATGAAGGCACCCTATAGGTTATTCCTGTCTGTCATTCTCTCAAATGTCTGCAGTAAAGCCTTCAAGGCACAGGCACGTGAACCTAGCTCATCAGAGTGCGTTTGTTTGTACGAAAACGCGTGCGAGGCACTTTCCAAAGCCATGGCACGCGCTCGTGCCTATACTTTGCTTGCTCTGCAGATGTTTGTGAGATGGAGTACAAGGCATAAGTACAGGCATAAGCACGCGAGTTGCAATAGGGGTATTCACTGGCGGCCATAGCTGTGTGCGCGACTGCTGAGCTTGTGCTAAGGGCGAGCTTCCACAGTTCTTTTGCAACCTGCATTGCACACCATCGAGATTGGCGGTCTTAGCAGCCTATTAATGTAAGCTCGTTCTGAGCATGCGCTCTAAACAGCACCCACAAATATGGCGTCACGTGAATACTCCCTATAGGGAGTATTTGCTTGACGCCATATTTGAGTTCGCTGTTTAGAGCGCGCACGCTAAGACCGACAATCTTGATGGTGCGGAATGCACGCTGCAAAAGGACCGTGGAAGCTAGCCGTCAGCACGCTCTCGGCAGTTGCACACACAGCTGTGGCCGCCAGTGAATACTTTAGCGACGTCAACCCGAGACTGGGGCAGTTTCGGAACTTCTATCTGCAGTCTCTCGGGGCCTCTGCCCTCCGATCTTGGGGTTATATCATTACGGGACAGTCTGCCCCCCCCCCCCCCCCCCCTTTTCTTTTTGTGTCTCTAGCTCTTACTACTTTTATATCTCTTTTTTTTTTTCGTCCCAATCTTGGGGTTTACAGTCACGTTCCATATGAAAGTTGGGAACAAGTCGAAAGCTGCAGTCGCACTCGTCTCACTGTCTGAGGCAAACTTCATTTAGATGTGTTAGAAGCGTGCGTATGTATGAAGCGAAACTTGATTTGAACACGTTTGGAGCGTACGTCCGCAGATAAGTCTCATCAAGCATCTGCAGCTAACCCCTTTCTTTCGTATAATGCATGAGCGGTCTGTGTGCGGCTTAACATGACGTCTGCACATTAGGGCACCCATATAGAGTATAGCGATCGCTGCGCCTCTCTGAGGTGTCGTTCCGAAGCTCTGGTTTGTTCGCCGCCGCGCGTGAACATTGCGAACGAGAAGCAGACACGCCTCCTGCAAGCTTTTTTTTATATTGTTTAGTCTTTAATGTGCCCCCGAGGTGTCCTTGGTGCGAAATAAAAAAGAAGGCCCTCGCCGCGGCTCGTACCTCTCGTTTCTTCATCGCGTTGAGACCCACTCTGCTCCTTATTGTGTCTTTCGTTTTAGCCGCCGTATTTCTTCGCTAGCGAAAGGTCACGCTTTGTGGGTTCATTTTATTGTGTAGGTTATTTGTGTTTGGGGCTAGTTTGCTTTCATCGAACGGTTAAGGGATTCCGAGGGCGAGAGAGACAGCAAGAGGGGCGGAGACAATAATGGAAGTTCGGCGCACCAAATACTTTACCGGAGAATACATCTTACTCGGCAAAAATCAAACGGCCTTGGCGCCGACTGCTTTTGCGTAGTTGGAACGCCCGCACCCGCCCTTCGGGATTTGCATTTTTGAATGGGGAGTAAAGCCCCTTAAAGTGCTTTTGTATAAAATCCACGCCAAGCGTGAGGTGCGAATCTTATCGAGGAGCTTTTATTGGGAGCGGTGGCTTCCGTCATATATCGTCCTGGACAGCTTGCGAGACAGTGGAGACAGCCGTCGTTGTTGCATTGGCGAATCCGGTATCTCGATACAATGTTCTTTCTGTTTTTCGGCGGCATCTGCCATCCTCGGAGCAGCGCGATGCTCACGCGTTTTCTCGGACGCGGGCTCTCCCCACCGCTAGGGGAGCATTTGGCGCTGCAGGCGTGCAGTTAATGCAAATGGGTGGTGTAGAATGTATCCTTCCAGTAAAGTATTTGGCCGTACCAACGCCAGTCAGATGGAAATCTGTAAAGCGCGTTCACAAATGCAAATCGCGACTGTTGCGTGAGAGCTTTTTAGCGACAGTCGCAGTTGCGAAAGCGACCGGCTGAACCAATCAGCGGCGCCTTGGAAGTGACGTGTGGTGCCCTCGCGTTTGTTGACATCCGGCATGCCTCAGTTCTGCGGGGACGCAACCAACATGTCCGTCCAACGCCTCTCGGTAGCGGCCATGGATACAGAGCCATGGAGGTCTCTGGGGCGGCTCTGGTCAACGCTAATAAATATTGCACCCTGAAAAAGAACTCGGTCCGGCAGCAGATTTGCGTTTTCCGGCTCGACAGGTACGTACCCAACTAGCACAAAGTGGGCTCTGAAAAGAGGGGCCGACGTGGGTCCCTCTCGTGGGGCCCATAGCGGGTCTACGTGGGCATTGCAGTAGGGCTGACAACTTGAGCATATTGTTTTTGCATATTGACGATTAAACACGAAAAAAAAATTACTTGAGAGTCAGCGCTCTGTCTGTCTACGTCTCATCTTTTCCTTCGTCTCGTTCGCTCTCACGTGGGCAGCCCGCATGAGGTCCCCCAGGAACCTCATCACATCCGAGGTTGTTTCATAATTTCGCTACGGTTTGAGATGTTGCAGTGCGTTCAAAGTTGAGCATGCCTCACATTCGCCATGCGACTACAGGAACAATGATGACCATTTTGATACATAAATACAACGTCTTGAGCAAGACCATCGAAAATTGGGCATTCCAAGTACCCAAGTTTTGATGCATGAAACTTGATACATGGCCATACGTACACATCCCGTTTTCACCTCAAGAAAACAGTAAGTTTTGCGCATTGTTCATACGCCGCGCGAAATAGTTCTCGCCAGATTTGGTTGTCGGAGGCACAGGTGATGCTTTTGGCGTTTGAAACGTGTACTCCTTGATAAGATAACGTGTATCCACTCCAAAATGCTACTAAATACATCTTAAATCTCCACCTAAAGCTGAAAATTAGTAATCATCCGCGAGAAGCCGGACTTTTTTTCCTACGGTTCTTGAGGTGAAAACAGGTATAGCCGGCGCTTATTTTTGCGTGTGGCCTATAGCACCGTAAATTGTTTTCTCTCGCATAACATAGTGGACAATGTGCAAAACCGAGGCGCCCCTAGTGACTCGGGTGCAGGAAAACATTTGTGAGCGAAGATGTTAGTTTCGGATTCCCCCACCGGACCGCGACCAGCTGCAAGCGGTCACCGCGGACCTGCACCACGCCCCTGAACACGGTTAGGTTACCTCGCCGCGTATCCGTAGGTTGAGCTACGTGTGCATGTGATGCAGTAAGTACACTTCGCTTCTTGTGACATTATCAGACGGTAGCTGATTCCAGGTGAAGGCAAGCCACGCAGAGTTCGAAAAGAGGAGTACTAGGTGGCAGCCAGTGGCCAATTGAATGATGGATACAACTCGACAGAGTCATTATGGAAGCCCGATGCTAATCTTTTTGCTGGTCCTCCTCGAAGCCTGCCGAGGTACAAAACAAACAGCCAAGGAGTCGGTAGGTAGAGCAGTGTACGCCTATCGACATGTAGGTTTAGATTCGCTGACTGAGCGACGTGGCTTGCCTCCTTCGCCTTGAATCAGTTACCGTCTGATACAGTCACGGAAGAAAAGCATAGACCGACACGCGGAGCGGACTCTGTTTACCAACACGCCGCAAGGCCGCGCATGCGCGGTAGCTATGTGGGCAAGAGCAGCCCGGCTCTCCGTGTTTTCGCCATTGCGTTCTATGGCGTGCGCTCGTTGTTGTCAGTTTTAGGGACGCTTGTATCTTTATTTGTGCGTCGTATTTCCTGAGAACGTATGTCGTATCCTGATGCCCGACTATTTGCGCTCGCTGTCCGAGCCTGAACGGCAGCGGTATCGAAACAAACTGTGCGGTGACGGCGTTGCCTTCGACGATCCGTATGCCGTAAACAAGGCCTGCTGGACTTCCGACGTAAAGTTGCTGCCACCGAAGTCGACGGCTCCGCAGTCGTCGTTTATTTAGTTTTTTCGCCGAAGCCAGTTCACGGCCGACACGGTGCAGGCGTACAAGTCTCTCGAGGCCTACGATTACTTCGAGTCGGCTTCTCCGCACTGCGCGTGATCAGCAGTCTGTGGGTCTGCGGAAGTGTGTGTATTCCATGATTGATTAAATACACACAGCGTCTTCAAGTCAAGGTATGATATTTTCCTACCGCTCATGACCACAAGGCATGACGAGCAGTAACGCTTTGTCCTTTCTGCAGTCTTGGCGGTAACACGTTACAAGTAACGGCGTTGCCGGTAACGCGTTACTTTTTTAATAACTGTAGTAACCTACTCGTTACGTTTTCGACACAGTAACGGGTAACGTACTTACGTTACTACTTCAAGTAACGTAGTTACGTTACTCATTACTCCTTCCCAAGTCTTAAAGAAATTACACTTCAATTTTTTCCGTGTTTTTAGGCGTCAAGCCATGTTTTTCTTGGCGTTTTTTCTCGTGAGTATTTAGGTGAAACCGTAAAACGAGATAAAAATAATTATGTTCAGTTTCTGCACGAACATAATGTACTATGACATATGACATGTATCGTCAAAACCATAAAATGTACTAAATCTTAATTTAAAAAAGTAACGCAGAAGTAACGTGCGTTACTTTTTATCGGTAGCGGTAACGGGTTCTTTTTATTTGTAGGCAAGCGTAGCTCGGTAACGCGTTACTTTTATTTGCAAGTAACGAGTAACGTACTTAGTTACTTTTCTCCGGTAACGCCTACAACACTGCCGTTCTGTCACCGCCCTTACAAAATGATCAATGAGTTTCAATTGACTTTCTATTGTGTTCCTATAGAGTCAATTGAAACTCAATATAAACTCAATGTCTAATGAGTTTGATCATTAGAAACTCAATTTTGATTCTATTGAACTTACTCATTAGGAATGCAATTGAGGCTGATCATAAGAAACTCAATATCGATTCTATTGACTTTACTCACTAGGAATGCAATTGAGTTGGATCATTAGAAACTCAATATCAATTCTAATGAATTTACTCATTAGGGATGCAATAGAGTTTTATCATAAGAAAGTCAATATCGATTCTATTGAATTTACTCATTAGGAATGCAATTGAGTTTGGTCATAAGAACTCAACATCGATTCAATTGAATTTACTCATTAGGAAGGCAATTGAGTTTGGTCATAAGAAACTCAATACCGTTTCTATAGAATTTACTCATTAGGAATGCAATTGAGTTTGGTCATAAGAAACTCAATATCGATCCTATTGAATTTACTCATTACGAATGCAATTGAGCTTGGTCATAAGAAACTCAATAGCAATTCTATTGAATTTACTCATTACGAATGCAATTGGAGGCATTGGTCATAAAACTCGATAGCAATTCTATTGAATTTACTCATTAGCAACGCAATTGAGTTCGTTGTTTTTGGTCGTTGTGGATTACTGCACCGAACGATTATTGCTTGTACCAATGTTTTTCTATTAAGGGATAGAGTCCAATGACTTCGAAACATTGTTTATCATTTGTGAGACTTCCAAGGAGGAAATAGCAAACTGGGAACCTTAATAAATGCTGAGGTGGTCACCGGCCAAATGAATACCTTTCTTATGTAGGGCATATAAGGCGGTGGGGCAGTCTTAGGGGAGTACGATACAGTGGGTTGTGAGTGCTTAGTTATGATGTTTGTGTTCGTTTCCTCCATGTGCTTTGTTTCCTCCATGTTGGCACGCTTTATGAGAGTATGCAAAAAAAATTCTTAGCCAGTTGCAATTTTTTTAAACGCAGTTGCAAGTAAATTCTATTGAAACACGTGCACCCAAGAAAATTCAATTGAACCAATCCAGTCGCCATATTTTTATTGAAACTCAATAGCAAGAAGTTCTATTAAAACACTATTGCCAAAATTCAACCGAGATGCAATGGCTAAAATTCAATTGCGCCTCAGTGGCCACAATATCCTGGGACGGTTCAATAGGGACTCATTAGAAAAAGTCAATTGAATTTCAATTGAGACTGAATGCAGTCTATTGAGGTAGGCCCTTCACACTTTCAATTGAAACTCAGTTCATTTTTTTGTAAGGGCGATCCTCTTCTGCTGGGTATCACGGGCGTAAAGCGAGCCTCCGACGAGGCGCTTGGCCGAGTGCTTGCGCGCGAACACACATGGCTGCAAAGTCCTGGTGGTCTTGATCAGGCAACGCTTTCCCTGCACATAAAGTCAAGCCTCCGGGACGGAGATTGAAATGGAAGCCGCGCACTTGCCTTCAACGAAGTGTTTGCCGCACAAACGGTCGTTCGCGCGAGGCGACGATTCTTTTCGATCCATGGATATTATCCACCTTTTATGCCTTTCAGAGTCTGCCGGGAACAGTGGAAACTCACTCCGCTACTTTTCTTGTACAGTTTCGGTGCAAATAACAGTAACACAGCTTCGCGGCATGCTGAAATGCTATGACGCCCATGCGAAACGTGCGCCCTTTTGCCCACACCCTGCCACACCCCCGGCTCCGGCGATGCAGCGCCGCCGCAGCTCCGTGACGTCATTCCCGCGTGTCGGTGTATAGGGTATTCACTGTGCAGCATATTTGATGGCGATGTTTAGAGTGCATGCTCATAGTCGGGTCGCGTTGCTGGCAACGTTACTGGAGTAAGCTCACTTTCACAGCTCCGCCTACGACGTGGGCCCAGTGGCGGTCACGAGAACTAGCAGCGCTGCAGTCGAGTCTTGCTTCCTGGTTGGTTCTAGCCCGCCAAGTTTGAATAGCAATGCTTGAGCTTGGGTGGTGGCTTATTCTATACTCTTGTTTCACCTTATGTTGTACCGCAGCGGAGGCTAGAAGCGCGAGCTTATAGCGTTGGCAACTGCCCCACGACGAGAGCTAGTGCCGCCGAGAAGTGCCCCAGAGCAAGGAGTCGCGCTTGTAGCCTTTCCTGCGATACATCATAAGGTGAAACAGAGTATAACACTTAACAGCGCAAGGAAACAGACGCACACAAAAATAAATTTCAAACACTCCAAAGAAGAACACTCAGCAATGCGCTGACTCTGCTCTCTTGCGGTATATTACTGCACATCATCTCATCATCTTCTTTTTTTTTTTCTATACAAGTATACACATGGAAGTAAAAAAAAGAGGGAGAGAACAAGAAAAAGAAGGAAGCTCGCAACGCAGTGGTAGCAGACAGCGCGCGAGACAGGGAAGCAAGATCCGAACTGCAGCGCCGCTGGTTGTCGTGACCGCCACTCTGGACCAGTCTGCCCCTGCAGGCGAGAATAGGGAGCTGCGAGGACTAGAGCTCGCCGGGACCGAGTAAATGTTGATGGTGCTGAAACCGAATGCATGTTGCCGAAGAACTGCCAGAAGCTCGCCGTCAGCATGCGTTCCAGCAAGTCGCGCACACGGCTATGGACGCCGGTGAATGCTGCAATGCCCTGCATCACATGCACACCTGTAAGGTCCAGCGCATACGAAGACTCAGCGTGTATACGCCGCCCTTCGAGGACATGGTGCAGGTCCGCAGTGTTACGCTGCGTGCGCGTGGCCGGAGTTCGCGTTCCTTCAAACGAAACCGGCAAACAAAATCTCCCCGCCAACAAATGCTTCTCCTACGTTGCATCTGAGCCGCTTGTCCGGTTTTGCTTATTGTCCATTGACAAGGAGGATTAGAAGGGTACAGGATTGGGCATGACGTCAGCCGCGTAGCCTCCGCGGCTTGTGCTATGCTCGCCGACGCCTCGCCTCTTTCTCGTTTTCCTCCACCTCCCTCGCCCATCGGGCCAACGTGAGCCACGTCACGGCCGTCGCGTTTGATGGTTGCCGGGCAGCAGGGGAGCGTTGGTTTGCGGTGGGTTCTGCCTATCAGGGGCCATCGCCAGCTAGAAACGCTGTATTTCTGCCAGCCTACCGCGTCCACGCCTGCTGCTGACGTACCTTCCGTCTGCCACAGATGCCTTGAGTATCCTGACAACGATAGTATTCAGCGTGGAACGTCAGCGCTGTAACGATTGCCTATTGCGGCATGTCCTGAGTAGTCTCCCCCGCGCTCTGCATTGCATCAGCAGGGAATTTTCTTTTTGGCTCCTGGCGCCTAACTACTTCATTGTGAAAGCAAAACCAGTACACATAATTTGCGTAACTATGAGCCAGCGGGTTGGTGTAGCCTTTTGTTAACTTTCGCGCCCGCCGGGAAATTTGATAGTTGCGCTGTCATCGCTCGCATGTTATATCGCGCGCTCTGTAATACGTTCGGCCTTTTATTTTGCTGCCGCCGCTGTGCGGGTCGTCCACATAGGGACATGTACATTGCTGTCATGAAAAACTTGACCGGAAGCTCTAACTTGCTCGAGGGCCGGTGATGTTTATTGACGACAGAAGTGCCAGAGCACACGGTGCACGCTGATGAGGATCCAGCCACCGCCAGTGACCAACGGCCGAAATCCATCGTTATGCGCCGTTCGGCGACTGCTCTTGAAATCGGAGATATTTTGATCGATTCCTGTTGCTCGCAGAACTACGTGTGTGTAATGCGCCATAGGGCTTACCGGTGAAAGAGTCGCCCCCGCTGAAGAAAAGCCAGTCCGACTGCCGCTTGCTGCGACCACGCTGCGAAGCGCCTGCCCGCGGTGCCGGAGGAGTGTATCAGCGTCCTGGCGACGCCAGGCTTTCGTGTTTCTCTGATTTCTATGCGTGGTTGAGGAACTCGAGCGCTGGCTGCGTACACTGCAGAGCCGGAGGGTTTTTGCGGAGTATTCGGCAGGGCCGAAACATGCCGTACAATAAAACAATGACGCGCAAACGAATGAGGAATTAGGCGCGAAGTCGTCTTCAGTGTTCGATAGGCAACGTCAGCGCGTCCTCTTGTCGCGTGCGACCAGAAGGAAAACAAGGCTGGACAACGCACCGGTTGCGACGCAGCGCAAGCGTGTAGCCAGCCTTTACGCTGACAAAGAGAGCTCGAGGTAAAGTCTGTTAAAGAACCGAACAAATTCGTCATCTTCTAACTGCGTATATGTACTTTACTTTTTCGCATGTGTGCGCGGACACGTTGAATGCGTTTCTGCTCTTGCAATAAAACATCTCTTTCGCAAAACGGTTAGAAAAAAATCTCTGGCAAGCAGGCGTGGCAACATGTTGCCCCTGGGGTATTGCCATCGCCTCCGTTGGCATATCACCGCCGCGCGGCGTCTTCGTTGACGTCCCATCAGCGGCCATTGTGGCTGATCTCGCCCTCGAGCCGTTATGCACTGATGCAACAACACATTTCGCACCACATGCAGAACTTGATATTCTCGCCGAGCTCTGAGTAGAGACGGCGACCTTCGGCACAGTGCGATGACGTCGCGCAAGCTATGAGCCACACAAGCTACGGTCTCGAGGTCTTGAACTGCCCATTCCCGAATTGCTATTGCAGGCGCCGCTACTTTGGGGGCTTATTGCTGGGCGGGCGCAATAGAGCTCCCGAAAATCCCCAGGAGAGCCCGCCAGCGCCTATCCACGTGCACTGCGCTGCGGGGAGGACTTGCGGGGCCGTTCCGATGTGCGCTCGTGCGTGCTCGGGCTGACTCGACGCGCTTCGTGCTGTCCTGGAAGCGGCAACGATCCAGTCTCTCTACGTCGCTGCAGTTCCGGAGTAGACGGAAAGCGAGAGTCGAAGCACTGAACACAACCATCACGTACTTCGTTTTACTTTCAATACACTTTCTTGTTTACACCTGCGCTCTGAAATCGCGCAGAATCGGCGATCGAACCTCGCCATTGGCTATGCGGAGTCTTTCGCATACCTTGCGTCGGATCATCCACAACGCACCTTTTTCCAGTGCTGTCGCAGCCAGTGCGGCTCAAATGTAGCAGCTCAACTTTTGTAATGCCAATAGCTGACGCTGCGGCGAGGCCCTTATCGGGCAACTGCAATCACTTTTACGCGAGTACAGAAACGTGCGAGCATGTGCTCTTCACTGTATACGCTCCCGTCTCCAGTCTCTCAGCGCAGTTTCATTCCAGTTGCACAGACAAGGTGCCACCAAGGTCAGAACGAAGCTTTATTGCCCAGACAGACTCCTCGACGCCCGGATCTGCACATCAGGTGGCCTGAAAGTCGACGATGGGGGTGCCGTGCGCGAGACGCCTTGTTCGGGGGCCCCAGAGCCAGAAACGAACGCGCCAGCAGCTCTTGCATTCAAGTCCACACTCGCATCGCTAACGTCTCGAATGCATAGGCCTCGATTCATGAGCTTTCAGCATCAACCGCGAGGATCGCGACATCCGACAGCACGACAGTCCGGCCTCCGTGACGTCATTTAGAGCAACCCGTGAGCTCCCGGGATCCAGTGAGTGTGCATTTTATCGAGGAGTGGCACCGCGCATGCGCTCTTGCGCCATAAAACCCGCGGACAGCAGCACCGCGCATGCGTAGAGAGCAGATTCGCGGAAAGCCTCAGCGCATGCGCCTTGCCGACGGCAGCGCCACCAGAGTGGTGTGACGTCAAAGTCGCGCCAATAGTACACACATACTAAGAACTGCCGTGTGCCTGTCTGTTTGTACCGGGGACGTGAATAAGTGAATGAAGCGTAGACCCGGCTATCTTTTTTCTCTCTTTTTTCGTTTTCCCCGACCTTGGTAGTATAGTGAGCTGTTCGTTGGCTTCCGCTGGCATTCCCGAACACTGAGCCATGAAAATGTTGCGTTTGCACATTTTTTTTTCTTTTTCGTTGGTGGCGTGTTTGCTAGTCAGCGGTGCGTATAGTGGTGCGTACATCAAACACCTCGTCTCGCTACGGCGGGGAGTTTTATCGGCATTTACTCTGCAGCCTCCGAGGGAATAAAACAAAAGAGGTATCTCGGGCTTGTGGGGTTAGGACGGATAGCTATAAAGACGGGTCATTTGGAAGGAAGGAAGGAAGGATGAATGGACGGATGCGACTGCACACTTTTAATCGGAAGGCGGCATGCGCCACCTATAGTCAAAGCTTTTAATTTCAGCAATCAGCTAATGCCCGATTGAAAAAAATAAAGGGAGTAAGGTTTTTCTTTTAACTGCAAAAATCGAAATTAACGGAGCATGGTAAAGAACCCGCTCATGTGCATTCATTTTACATTCTTCGCAGCCGACAGCAAAGGCATGGTTCACACATTTGCGTCGACCGCACTGCGCTCGACGCAAGCAGTCTTAACGAAGTCGAACGCAGTCAAATGCAGCTCTGTGAACGAGCCTTTACGATCCGCGTGATGGTGGTGCCACTTCGCGACCTATACACCGTTCCTGGCAGGTCGATGCAGAAAGGGAAAAACACTCTCGGAACCAGAGCGCTGCGCCAACGCTCCGCTTACGGCCTCTTCCCTCGAAAGCTCGTCTGCTTCACGGAAGTAGACTGCTGAAAGCACGTACGCAGTGCTGGAGGCATGTTGTTTCGACAATATTAGACGCCAGCTTTGATATTATAGCGTGTTTTCGCGCAGATGACAGCGGCCTCCATGCAAGAAAAAGAATCGACCGGGCAGCACTGTGCTGTGATTAGTTGCAGTAATAATAAAAAAAAAAGAGTGAAATAAACGCCGATTTAGTGCGCGAGACCCACGCTCGTCAAACAGGATGAATGTGGGTGCGGACCGAAAAGGTAAGCGGAGGGCGGCGTAGTCATTGGAAAAAGAGAAAAGAGTTATTGCGTGACTCCTGGTCCACTGAATTAATAACTCTATTTTTCTTCAGGTGGTAACTGGCAGGCGACGCCTGGTGCGGAACGAAAATGCGCGGCCAAAATTGAAGTGCCGGGTATGCGTAATTCGATCGTTTTTTTTTTTTTTTTTAATTCGTCAATTTGCCGCGAATACGTTAGATGCGAATGGCCGAACGCTTCAACTACTTGCAGAAAAATGGAAAACAACAGCCAGCTGACCCGCGATGTCCACGCAGCATCGACATCTTTTGGCAGCAAGCTGTCTTTACCTGGTCAACTCCAAAAACTGAAAAAAAAAGAAAAAGAAAAAAGGCTAAGGCGTCGCCGCTAGCCTTTCTTTTTCTTGCTGGAAAAGTTTGGAAATGGAAGGAAGACGGAAAGGAAAGGGGGGGGGGGGTAGTTTTGCTTTTGACGCTGCTGTGCACAGCAAGACTGGGCACAGAGCTCTAGACTTTTGGCTTAGCTTTGTGGTAGACTCTCCAACACGAATATATATATATATATAAACACAGCCTCGTGCAGTACACGTCGCGACACAGTTCAGTTTGCACAAATAATTTTCACGCGAGGCGATTACAGAGACGCACATCAATGTGCCAATACTCGCAACAGTGGATTCTAAATCAGAAAAAAAAAGTAAACAGATCCGCTCGCGCTTGCTCTCTGTACTCGGTATTTACATGTCGATCTCGTATTTAAACTTGAGGTTTCCTACTATTTCACTCAAAGCAGACGTGGCAGCGCACGTCTGAGCCGCTAACCGCGCAGTTTGTTCAAAATGTTCCCGGCGCCCCAAAGCTGCGACATACAACTCGAGTTCAGCGCAAATTTACATGCCGTAATTCGTGCCATCCTGGCTTCGTTCAATCCTCAATTTCACTAGCGATCCCCAATTTCCGCTAGCGATCGAGGCTGCTCGGGAGTTCGGCTTGGGAGCGACGACACTGCCCCAGGAAGGCGCGTAAAACCACCCACAAGAAACGCCAGGAAAAGCAGGATGCACTTTTCCCCGTGCCTGGCATACCGATTAGGATAATGCACGCTTTCCTCCAATGGACGAAGACAATAAGCCGGAGGACGCCGAATACGGCAGCCGTGCGCTGGCAAGAAGCAGCTGCGATCGGTGTGACTCGGTGAGCAGGGTAACAGTCCAGGGGTAATGGCGGTCGGTCATTCGGGCGGGTTCAGATTCTCCCAAATGCCCGGATGAGGGCAGGGCGGCGCTCACACTCGTTAAAATGGCGCCGGCCAGGAGAGCCCAGCTTGGAGCGGTGCATACTGCGCGCACTTTCCGCCTTTCGAATTCACAAAGAAAAAACAACGACATTACTTTATTCTTCCTCGAGTTATGCCGCCAGTCTCATAATATGCGCTGGAGGACTTCGCCGCTTTCCAGGGCTGTCCTCCAGCCGCTCGCGCTCCCAGCGGCTAAGCGAGAACCAAAAAACCCACGGGGACAACGGCATCAAACAACTTGGAATCAGTTTTTTTGCGTTTTCTGACGTGGGAGAAGAAACAAGCTGGACAAAGCGCCGTCCCTGTAGCTTTCAGATCTCCTCGTGAAATACGCTGGTTTCACCTGCAACATCCGCCAAACTTTTCCATGCGAAAATGTACGCGTCCAAGAGTGAAACCAACACGATTAGTGTCGTATATCACCAATTACTGCCGAGTGGCTAATTTAATTGGTCTCGGCGGCGTCGCGATGGTGAACTCTTTTAATTAGTTTGATTCGAGTTAGTAAACATCTCGAGCATATCGTTTCAATTACACATTCTTGCTGAGCGTCGTCGAAGACTCGCCGAATCGGTATATTGTAGGACTTGGAGTGTCGGGGAAGCGTGCCGGCAGGCGCAGAACTCACACCACTTGCATGCTACACGCGCAAGGCTGGCGGAGGGCCACCGAAGAAGAAGAAAGATAAAAAATAGACGTAGCGGGCGCCTCTCGAAATTGGACGCGGTTTCGGGACCCTGAAAACGTGAAGTGCGCGTCGAAATCGTTCTGGGCATCGGACACGGTTGGGTGGTGGCGTACCGGGAAAATCCTGACTGGTCAATAGCGTCATGACGTCACAGCCACACGACGTGAATTTCTAACAACGCCCACCGAAACGTGACGTCACGCGCGCGGTATTATGGGGATTAAAAACATATAATGCGATTTAAAGGTCGCGGCACAGTCTCAAATCATTTCACTTGCCAGGCGATTCAATTTGAAGAATTTTAGGCGGGATTCGAAACCCACGGAACCCTCGGTTGCGGAGCCAGACGACGCTATTGACTAGGCCGCCGCAAGGCACGCTTGCACGGCGAATGAGGACGCTATCGCTTTCCACTCTTAGCGAGGCTTTAGTGTCCTCCAGTTTTGGTTTAGTTCTTTCATACGCCTTGTTACGTTAGACAGGTACTGACACGCGCTTGTAAACGACTGTGGCTCGTGCATAATCTAACACTCCATGGAAAAAGTCATTGGTATAAGAAATTTCAGTGTCCAATAAACACATATGAATCATACAAGAAATATAAGAACATATGAGAACCATATTAGAGAATCTACATAAGAACTATATAAGAACTATATGAGATATTTAAGAACCATATAGAAAATTATAAGAAACTTTTCAGAAGTTTCTTATATGGTGCTTGTGTGTTCTTATTTATTCTTATATAGTTCTTATATAGTTCTTATACGGTTCTTATGCTACATGGTTCTTATATGTTCTTACATACTTGTATGATTCATATGCGTTTATTGGACACGAGAAATTTCTCATACATATAGGAGAATTTTTAATAGGGCGGCATGCACTCCATGTGCAGTTTTTTGCCCAATTGCGAGCATTATACGGTCGCGTCTTACGTAGAGGGGCTTTAGTCTTACGGACGTGTTGCGCGCCCCCTGGCCGAGAGCAACGTGCCTATGGGGTTATGACGTTACGTGGAGGGAGATCGGGGCTGTTCACAACCACGAAAAAACCGCTGTAAAAAAAAAAAAAGTCCTGGTTTTTGCGGAACAATATTAATTTGCTCTTTCGTGCGACTAATTAGATGTAGTGTTTGTGCATTCTATATTAGCTTTATATCATTATGTACAAGACGTAAACGTTTCAAACCTGCCAAAAAAAACATTCTTCTCCTTCAGCAACCGAATCTTAGTAGAGAACTACTTCCGCGCGGCGCCTAAACAATGCGCAAAACCGCTTCACTCTGGAACGTATCCACTCCTACGAACGCCAAAGGCTGGTTCACACAGTTAGCGTTTGAGCGCGGTCGAGTGAGTCGCAGTTTGCCCACAACTCAGCTTAGCGACGAGAAGACACAGTGGCGCCATCTATCGGCTAGACCTGGAAACACTCGCTACCTGCGTACTGTTTTTTTTTTTACGTTGTTTGTTGTGGGGCTTGAAATAATTTTGACATTGTTGCTGACTCATGAGTAGGGTGTGCACTTTCCGGTGTTTATTTGTGAGAAAAAATCAGGCGATGTTTTTCGGTGTTTATATATTTTCGAAACACCGGCATGTATTTCGGTGGAACGTCTCACGACGAGGCTAAAATCGGTGATTATCGGTGGAAATAAAAAATGCGATTGATCACAGACAGAGAGTTCCAATTTTATTCACATATTTCATACACTTCTTCTCGAGGAAGCATATATTTCTCACACTTGGTTATTATAGTAGATGCAAGCATACTTCGAGAGGCTTGCATCCGTCATGGCAGCATGTTCCTTGCGGTTCACAACCCGCAATTTCGAAAACGCACGCTCCACATTTGCGCTGGACACAGGAAATCCCAATATGTCCAGCGAGGCTTTGGACAGTTGTGGCCAGTCAGGTAAACGAAGTTTCCAAAATAACACTGGATCAACGGTGCTAGTCACAGCATACTGGCGGTAACAAAGAAACTCTGATTCTAGGTCACTCTGCTTGGGCTCGTCTTGGAGGACCAGCCGATAGATACTTCCATAAGGCACAAATCCCTCTGGCAGCTCCACCTTTATGCACGGATTAACAATTTGCAGGCGGAACCAGAACAACGATTCATCCATGAAATCTGTAGCCTAGTCATCTGGAGCTTTCCGCTTGCGCCCTATCCTGGCGGCCTTCTACTCCGCGTGACGACGATGCTTGAAGTGTTCGACGAAGGGAAGCAAGTCTCACGTTGAGAAAACCCGCAGACTCGGGACGAACGCGCCTTCTCAAACACGCCCGCAAATTTTTTTACAGAACGTTCCTTTTATCTACAGCGAAAAACCACCACGCCAACAAAACCCTTTTCCTGTTTCTGCAAAAGCCCATGGAAACTAAACAGATAACAATGAACGCATCTCAGTTCTCAAAGGTCAGTAGCCCTGTACGACACGGATGTTGACACTGTCTTTCAGGAACCACAGCAACCTCTGAATACATGGCTTGCACCGACATCACTTGGCCAGACACAATAGGGAAAGGGCACGTGAGAGCGTACCCTCCACTGCGTTAATTTTTCCACAAAAGGGGGCCATGAGAGATACAATGGGGAAAGGCGTGTGAGAGCTTAGCTTCCACTGCGTTAACTATACTTCGTTTCAGCTTCCGTCCGAGCGCAGCCAAAGGCTGGGGGACGGTTCGCAACTTCGAGAAGAGCATTCCTACGCACCACAAAGTAGTCCGCAAAATTATATATATTTATCTTTTTTTAAATAGCTGTTTTGTGCGTAAACGTTGCACAATATTCCAGATGTGTACTGCTGAGAATGATTTGCAACTAAAGGAATGAATTATCGGAAGTTTACGTTTTTATTAATATATGTCAATGCATGTGGTTTGGTGAAAACACGTACATCCGCTGGCAACACTGCTGCAGCGCTCGCTCGGTTTTCTGTGTGATTTTGTTCCCGTAATGGCCGAATCATGTGCAGCGTGCTTCGCTGCTTTCCTCACCGAGCCGTTTCAAAACGTCCTTTCGCAAAGGCACGTTTGGGCGTCAGGCGCGAAAGGTCGTGATGAATGTCTACTTTCAAATTCGGCAGGAGACTCCGGCCGTGTCTGTACCGCGAATGCGTTGTAAACAAGAAAAGCGTCCGGGCCACTACAATTCACTGATACGCGGCGAAATCAGGGCACCCTTTACCAGCCAATCACGTTGAACGCCGAGAAGCTGGCGGAAAGGCCTGCGCCTCGAGCCCCGGTATATCCAAACAACACAAGGAAACATCAACGGTCGGGTCATCGGGACGTTGGAACGTGTACTTACATCTCGAAACTATGCCGAAATGCCTAACAGAATCGAAAGCTCGGACACAGACGCCAGCGGCCAGCCTACGTACTGACATCCCCTATGACTAAATTTCAGAACGTGAAAGGGCACGTTTTAAACCTGTAGCAGACGATACCGTTGATACACCCGTAGCAGACGAAATACTCGGCGAGCGCGGGAGGCGCTGACGACCAGCGGCGAAGCGGAGTGATACAAGAGTGCAGGCGAGATCGCGTGACCTGTTGCCGGTGAGTGATTGGCTCCGGCCACACGTAGCTTTGGCTGCGCTCGGACGGAAGCTGAAACGAAGCATGGACGCTTTGCAGGATCCACGAGATAACACGTTTGACGAAGCTCTACGGGGAAAGGGTTTCGCTAGGTGGGAAACATGCAACGACCGGTGTTTTTCGGTTTTAACTACGGCAAAAAAATCCAACCACCGGTGTTTTTCGGTTTTAACCGATTTTGTATTTTCATGTTGTATTACACCTGAGACTGCGGTGGATGAAATCGGAAGAACTTTCAGTAGAAGGAACAGACACAGAGAACAGACACCGATGAACACCGACGGATGTTCATCGGTGTTTTTCGGTTAAAACCGGAAAATACACACCCTAGTTATGAGCGACCATTCCTCATGGATGGTGCGTGGGTTTGGCCTCGCAAGTACTACAAAACAGTGTTGCCAGATTGGGCTATATACAGCCAAATTGGGCTACATTTTTTCTAGTTGGCGTCAAAATTTTGGGCTATTTCTAAAAATGCGGCGAACTTTTGTCGTACCACAGGTTCGACGCCGAACTTTGAAGTTCGGCTAGTTACTTTTCGAACTTTTAGTCAGTTTCGAAAAAAAAATTTTCTCTTTGGCTAGTCGAGAGGAGAGAGAGGAAGGAGAAAGGCTTCAAACTTCGGGGTGTTCACAATGCGCGGTGAAGCAATGCTTGCAGACTTCAAGCGGTCTCCCTACAGCGCAGTGGAGCAAACCAGACGGGCCCGGTACGCGCCTTCAACCCGGACGCATATGGCTCTGCCCGGACCTAGACTGAACTCTCCAAATGCTGCTTTGGTGCCCACTGTGAGAATTCTTAGGCACCTAAGTTTGTAAAAATGAGAAGTCCGCAGTTTCACCACTAAACACACGACTGCCTTCCAGTCGTTGCCCACCCCAATAAAGGACAACACAATCAGAAATAACGTGAACATGAATGGGTGACACTAATATTCTTCACAAAGAAAAACAGACGGGTGGGATATTGGTAAGGACCTGAGATAATGGGGTTCTGCTTTGAAGCACCCAGTGTTCTGAATGTTCTGCTTCTGTATTTTGTTATTTTCTGAATGATCATATCTCCCGGGCTTCACAATAAAGCTGTCTTCGTGTGTTTTGCACTTCTGAAAACCGAAGGAAGGGCCAGTTTTGTACAAATTTTCATCCTTCCGACACTTTTTTTTTGTTGAAATATTCACTAGTAACATAATGCACACAAAAGTTGCTGCATCTGAGGGTTGAAACGGAGTTTGTAACGTGTACTGTATGAGTGTGAGAAATTGTGAATATAAAGCTTTAAATTCATTGTTTTTAATCTTGGCTATTTTGGGCTATATTTTTTTGACGGCTTTGGCTATGTTTGGGCCATATCTCCCAGTCATTTGGTGGTTTTTGGTGGGACCATCTGGCAACACTGCGGTATAAACCTCCAGTCCAGTTACACGCAATTCCAGGACCACCCGTGTGTTCGTTATGTTATCTCTCGAGCGGTTACAAGCTGACGCAACCTCCGCGTGAACCAGACTTTAGTCGCTGCAGCAGTCACCGTATAGCCTGACATTCTACGAAATGCTATCTTAGTCTGCGCTTAATGTTCGCTCAAAATGTTATTCAATTATCCCCCTTCCTCAGGGGTAAAAGGGAAAAAAATATCATCCTTGTTTAAACGATTCAACCGTACAACATTGGCGGAAACGGGTACGAGGTTACGAAAGAAAATAAAAGAACATCTCGGGTTGTTCGGCAAACTTCGATGTTTATTTTGTTTATCGTTTTTAACGAGGCCGCGTAGATGTTTGTGCCAAAGAAGGCAGCCTGTGACAGCGTATCGATCATTCTGGTCGCTTCTTGGCTCCCTGAGAACGCTTCGTCGCCGTCGTATGGACACTGCCGCCGCTTGATTCAAGGTCGGAACGACCCAGATACGCATCTGCACGATACATTGCATTTTTACTACGCTGCAGGTCGCTATACGCGTGTGTAATCAGTGGGCGATGGGTCAGCACGTTCCATCACGGCCTGATAACGACACGGCTTTACGTCCGTTTCTGTGGTCTTTATGCGTTTGCTCGATAATCTCTTATTCCGGACGTCTGTATTCAGCACCTTCTATAGATCGTTTTCGTGTGGCGGTTGCCATGTAGAAATGTGACGTAGTTGGGTTGGGCGTAGTGATGCAAAACTATCGATAAATCGACTATCGATGACTATCGATAGTTTTTCAAAACTATCGATAGTATAGCCATGAGCATCGATAGTCGAATATCATAGTACTATCGATAGTTTTCGATAGTCAACTATCGATAGTTCTTCGGCACTCGATGTCGACAGTGCCCATCGATAGTGTTTCGTGAAGTCGAGTATCGATAGTTTCGGTAGTCGACTATCGAGTGGTTGCACTACCTCAATGGCCTTCTGTTTCAGTGATGCCGGCCTCTGTAGTACCCGATGCGTGACATGCACGCGCTGCACTGAGAAAATACGGAGACGTCGCGGGACACGAAATGCAAAATCGGGTCGTGTGCATGTCTATGCAGCCTGGAACTGAGTCTGCCTAAGGGCGACGGAGTCGCGGAGCAGTACGATGAGCAATTTAGCCAGTGCAGTACAACCGCTAGTCACTGGGGTCCGTAAAGGCACCAAGCAGTAGATTTGATACACAGAAACCGCATTCGCCGGTACGATGCATCATCGGCGAGATCGAATACGGGCAGGCGGCAGGTAATTGAAGGAAGCAAAATGACATCGCCATGCTTTATTCGGCGACCACAAGTCGCTCTGCTGCCGTACAGACGCTGAATTATACACAGTGCGTCAAGAAATTCTCCAGAACAGAACTGCACCAGCGAGCTTGCCGAGATGTTCATCACCCCAAGCAGTGCGCACGTGAAAACATCTGAATCGATGTACTGTCGACAGACTCCCTATAGTCAGACAATCGATGAGCTGCCCGATAAGTTCATCAGATAGTCGGCTAATCGATAGTGTTTCAATAGCCGAGGCTATGGGCAACAGTACTATCGATAGTTTAACATTTACATACGTCAGCCATCGATAGTCCCGTCGATAGTTTGTTCGATAGTAGACTATCGATCGTTCTGCGACGTCCTCACCGATAGTGCTATTATATCAGTAGTCCAATTTCTGATCGACGATCGATACTATCGATTGTGCCACGAAATAGGTTTCGCATGACTATATCGACCAGACTAGCCTCACGCCGCTACGCCTCCTTCAGTGGTCTCACCGCCCAATACTCACGTCTTCGGCATTACGGATCAAGCTGAACTCAAAGTTGGGAGCAGCTTCGATCAGTTGGGTATCCCATTCGAGAAAAGTAAAGCGAGTTATAAGAATTGAGAACGATCGCAAACCACTTGTGTCGAAAAACTATCGATAGTAAAGCCATCGACGGTGCTGTCGATAGGTTTACGACCGTCTGACTAACGTATCGGTAGTACTATCGGCAGTTTCTCGATGTCGACTATCAATAGTTCGATCGTCGACTATCGATAGTTCTATCGATAGTTCTTCGCACGCGACTATCAAGCGCTTGTCGATAGACGACTATCGATAGTGCCATCGACAGTTTCTCGACAGTCGCCCACCGATAGTACTATCGATAGTTTTTCAGATAGTCGACTGTCGATAGTACTATCGATGGTTTTCGACAGTCGGCTACCGATATTTCTACCGATAGTTTCGATAGATGGCGGCAGTACTATCGATAGTCTTCTGACCATCGATAGTCAGATTCTGGCGACTATCGATACTATCGATAGTAGTATCGATAGTTTTGCACCATAGTTGGGCACCAACACTAAAGTGCATAGTTGCGCATGACTACGATATATAGAAAAAGAACGTATAGCCACGTGACGAGTAGAACTATTAGCACAACGCTACTAAAACACTCAGTTGGGAAACTCACCCTCGAAACTTGGGCCGCTGGCGTCCACCGAGACCGAGCTAAATACGATAACAGCGCCACCCTTTAGCGACGAGTTTAAACATGAAAGCTGCTTTACATCGCTACTGCGAGATGGCCCTGCGAGATGGCGCCACCGGCCCTTGTCCGACTCGACGTGCAGCCGTGCAGTTCCTCGAGTGGCCGCTGCGGGAGAAATGGGGGCGTTGCGATCGCCATTAGCTCGGTTCTCGAGTACGGATCGGAGCCACTTTTTTAAAGCAGGCTCTATGGCAGTTTCCCAACTGAGTGGTTCTAGTAACGTTGCATTTGCCCGAGGAGGATACCAGTTTATCGCTCTAAGCCCCTCTACCTCGTTGGCGCATCTGTAGAAAGCATGGTAAGAAACACGGCGCTTATCGCGCTTTTTTCAATCCAGTATACCATCAAAGTCGGCCGTCGGACATCGCTCAGAATTCTATTGCGCGTACGTCGTCGTAAACTGGCGAGGAAATCGAACTACCGGGTGTCTCCAATAGCGGCCAGGCTCTTTAAATCGACCGCAAAAATCGGTTTCTTAACCTATCGCACTACGATTTTGTGCAGCGTTGCCCACAGGTGGTGCATGTTTTCTATAAAATTCGCAAAAATCGAACTTCCCTGAAAAGAAAAAAAAAAAAAAGACTTCTATGAAAACGCCGGGAAGCCACCGGTCCTCAAACCACAGGGCGCCCTATTGTTTGGCCCGCGAGTTCCGTCGCTGCTCGACTGATTGAACACGAATCCCAGTGGAAGGCTGACGGCAACGTTCCGCTACGTCACCCGAGCACTGCGTCGGAAACAAAAACGAATATAGGTAATGTTATCGTTGCCCTCGTTGGTCTGACTCTCAGCGTAGCCGTTAGATCCTCAATTCCCAACAATTGTTTCCCATACTTAGGTAATCAAATTACTCGTGATCGATTACTTCTTGAAGTATTTTTTGTAATATTACATTTGTTAAGAAGTACTCGAAGCAGTAATTTTATTACTTTTGGAAGTGGTATACTAAAATTGCATGTGACTGTTCACTCCCCCCCCCCCTCCTCCCCGTTTATAATAGCGCCACGTTGTTCAAATAAGTTCCGTACAGAAGGAATCCTTGAACCACATCTCCCACAGGAGGAAGGTTTGCCGAAATTGGTAGATTAAGAAGATAAGCGTAATTCGGTGATTCTAATCCAATAATGGATAGTATACTGTCCATTATTGGATTAGAATCACCGAATTACGCTTATCTTCTGTATAGTACGCTTATCTTCTGTAATGTATAGTGCCACGCTAACGCAAAACCGCGCACCTGGAGAAAAAGATCCCCCCAAAAGACTGGTTAAGTGTCTTGATAGTACGCAAACGCAAAGCCGCGCACCTGGAGAAAAAAAATAATGTCCCCAAAAGATTGGTTGAGTGTTAACCAATCTTTGGGGATCTTTTTTTCTCCAGCGTGCGCGGCTTTGCGTTAGCGTCGCACTATACATTAATCGCGTTTGCCCACATGAGAGGAGCCGTCTGCGCATGCGCAGTGCCGACAGCAGCGCCACTCTAGTGGCGTGACGTCACAGAGTTGAGTGCGGCACGAACACGTGTATTGCGCAGCCGGGGGAATAGGCGCGCTTCACCGTTTAGTTTCGGTTTGAGGCCGTGTACAAGGACGTCCTTTTTCGGCCCGTGGGCCTATCACGAGTTCCTTAGTCAGCATTTTATGTCGCGGCTAGCTAGACTATAATGCGATCGAACGTCAGTGCGCCTTGTTGTGTCCTGTTCTCTTCTTTGTCCTCGTCCTTGCTGCGCACAAGATTGTATAAGATGTCAATTGGCCTTTTTTTCGAGTGACTAGCGCCGTCTATGGGTCATTCTTTGCCAACTTCGAGCGAAGGAGCAGCCCAACATATGCCTCCGCTTGTCGGAACACATGACTATCGTGTCGCTGTATCTGTTTTTATTGCTTTTTATGCCCAGCGGGCGATGAAGTTTGGTTTGACAGGTGGCGCCATCTTACTGGGAATTTTTACAAATCTAAGGCGGCCCGCGGCCACTATCATTGGGCCCGATCTCGAGTTGGAATGTCCCGAGCGCCGTTTCGAACTGCGACGCAGCGCCCGCGTCCAATCGCTCAAAGTTGCCCCTTTTGGCCACTTGCCGCGCGGACTGGCAGTCGACCGAGGCGCCTCCTATTCACCGCCCTGGGGCGATGCTACCAAAGAATCGTCAATAAGACGAAATACGCGCAAAGATAGCTGCCGATGATTGTGCGGGACGGCGCCCTCCTGAAATGGCGGCAGCGGAAAGCAAGGCCAGTAAAGAGGGTGTTGGCATACGCAAGACGAAGAGAAGGTTATTATCCAACTACATTATGCTTAAAAAAAAAAAAAAGTTATTTGAAGCGTGTTTAGGATATTAGCGAACTAATTTAGCCCATTCCACTTTTTTGACAATGGCCCCACAATTAGCTCCAGGGATAAAAGAAAAAAAAACCCTACCACAAGGTGTTTTTTTTTTTTGTCAACGAAAGATGCAGTTTGCATGAGACGTTATAAGAACCTATATAATTTGTAAAAGTTCTGGTATGTTTTTGGGACAAACTACGTATAGAGGTCTTTCTCTTTTCGATGGGGTGTACAAATGCAAGGGGGCTCAGGTTTCAAGAGGTGCGGCCTCCGGCGGTTCTTTTTCTTTTTTTACGTATATACATATATATATATATATAAAGGAGATCACTCGGTGTGCCGTTCTCGATGGCCATCTGGTTCGATGGGCCTTGGGCAAGACCGCGAGCCGAGGGAACGACGTCCGTCCACACCCCGTACAGCCCTACTTGGGCCGACAGTGCGGTGGGAGCCGTCCGCCTCCCTTTCATCAGCTGACCCCACCCTCTGCGCGTGGGTACGGCGCGGGAGCGCCCATCACGTGGCCAAAGATAGACGTACCACTTGACCACTTATCGCGCGCGTAGCTCCCACCGCGCTGTCAGCTTAGGGTTGAACGGAGCGTATATGCACCCCTTCCGTGTCCTCGATTGGAGCGTAATCGTCCCGGAGGGAGCATTAGATCGTCGTTCGCTCCCAAAACGTGTTTGCATAGCGTGGCAGTTGCTGGGAGCGCACCCCCCGTACCGAGGTACCTAAAGACTGCCCCCCTCTGTAGATAAATGACTGCGTCCTTTGCAGAGCTATCTAGAAACCGCAGATGATCATGTACCTAGCGCTACAAAATGACCTAAATGTAATCGGAACAGTGTGGTGTGACGTCACGACTGGCCGGGGCTCCTTACCATACATTCGCACGGTCGTATACAGTCGCCTACAGTATGATGGAGCCCAGGTGTGTGCGTGGCTCCGAAGACCTCCGTAGCTGAGGTATAATCGAGGCTATGCAGGAGGGGCATTTCAGGTTCGATTTTTTGTCGTTACTCTCTGCTTGGTCGGCAAACGATTGCGCTGCCAACACCGAATTCGGCGCTGTTTTCGGATCAAGCTCCGTATGCTCCTAATACAAGAGAGGGAGAGTGAGGGATCGTAGAGTGGACGGTGCGGTCTTTGGTCTTTCGTTTATTTCATAGAGCACCAGTTGTCGCGTTTTGTTCCGCGAACTTAACATCAAACGCGGCGAAAAACTGTTTGCTGAACCTCGTGGTTTCAGCCGCTCTTGATTTCGCCTTCTGTCGCATAACGCCTCTACAACCTTCACTGATCAGTGACTGCCGGTCAAGCGGGGAGTCGCGAGAAACATTTAACAACCGCCGAAGCCTGAATAACGGTTGAGCTTTCTTCCGGTCAATGGCGCTGCAAGCCTTCTAAACCACCCGCTCGCTCGGGTATTTTCATACGGTCCGCGCCCGTACCTAAAGCCTCTCTATACGGCTAAGTAACGACATCCCTCGGGAGAGAAAAATATATATATGTAGACAAAAGAGTGTGCGCTAAGGAGAAGGGGAGAGGCTATGCCCTCAGAGCGGAGGCTAAGACCCTGTGGACCCTCCAATCAAGAAACGTCAGAAGCACCTGCAGCTTCACGGTTCTCAGCATCTTTATTTGGGTGTGTTCTTTGCAGCTCATCCAATCAGATCCAGAAACCCGTCGCCGTGGCAACACGCTTTCAGTCTGTGTATATGCGCTTGAGTGTCTTTCGGCCTTCTACTTCGGTGTGACTTTCGATTAAACCGAGCGTGTGGACGCTTTAAGCACGAGCCAGATTGAGCCGTCACATGCCGAGGCACTCTTGTCTCAGCGAGATGCCGAGGCACTGAAGCGGGCCTTGGCGAGCCTCCATGGACACAGTGACACCTAAAGTGGCAATAACCTGTCCTGCTATGGCGATGATGAAGTGAAGCGAACGGAATAAGAGGAAACGAAAACTGAAGGTCGGTTATGGCTTGGCCCATGCACAGCTGCCTGAAAGCGTCTATAGGGGCTATTCACTGGATGTCATATTTGAGGGTGCTGTTTAGAGCGCATGCTCAGAACGAGCTCACATTAATAGGCTGCTGAGACCGGCAGTGTTCATGGTGTGGAATGCACGTTGCAAAAGAACAGTGCAAGCTCGCCATCAGCAGTCGCGCACGCAGCTATGACCGCCAGTGAATACTCCCTATAGAAATGACGCCTGATATCTTGGGATAATAATGGCGGCAACTACTGCCAAAAATCGATAAACAGAAAAAAAAGAGTAGCGCGCGCTGGAGGGGGAGGGGATGTGTCGCTACCTTTCTTATTCTGGGGCCCTTGGTGGTACCACCTCCAATAATCGTGGCCTCCAACTGCCACCCGGGTGGTATAATTCAATGGCGGTATATTGGATTACTGTAATTTAACTACTTTCCGAGCAACTTGTAATTGCGAGGCAATATATTTTACCAAAAGTAGTTCAATGTACCTTTTTCACATAAGGACGACACCAAGTGGCAAAATCTCCAACTACGGTTGGTGGGTGGAATGGGAGCTTCGATACCTTTCCTGCCTTCTCCGCGGCCGATCCGAGTCGCGGAAGAGGCAGGAGAGGTAGTGCAACCATTCTTTCGGACACCAACTGAAGTTAGAGCTTTCGCCGCTGCGAGAGGAAGACCAGCGCATGTGCAGAACCCTCCTTGAAAAAGTTCCATTACCTTTCGAGATCTGCAAGTGCAAAGTTTACATTACCGTTTATAAGTATATGTAACACTCAGTCTACTTAGTTAAATTTTCTGAGACAAAGGAAGCCGGCGTCTTTTTCACTTTTCCTTTCGATAGACCTTTCGCTAAATTACCCGAGCACCGAGGAGAATTCCGGGAACCTGGGTACACGCGCTGCACGTGCTCGCCTTCTCTGTATAAAAGATTCGAAGTAAATAACTTAAATGAGGCGTTGAGGAACGCTCGTGCATTTGGTTTAGATTTTTGATTTCGAAGAGTTACTGGTGCAGATGCCAGCACGTGCAGCGCATGCACCTAGGTTCCCATTATTATCTGTAGTGCTCTAACGTGGCAAGAAGAAACCAAACAACTTTCGTTATGCTCAGAACTCTGCTCCCCATCCTATGATTAGATGATAAGAATTTAGGGGAGGTCCTCATGGAGGAGAATATCTTCGCGAGAATAAATTTGATTTCCCCTGATATAAAATGCAACTCGCGCCGCCTAAACGCTAGTAAAAAAAAAAGAAAAGTATATTTTTTTAAATTTGGGTAGAGACGGCAAGTTTGAAATAATGACAGTAGTTTCATAATGTAATGAATAATTGTAATGGACTGTTTTTGTACTGTAGTAAATATAATTGCAATTAACTACTTTTGGAACTAGGTAATTACAATTTTAATTAAATTTCATTTAGCTCAGAGATACCCGATGTATTTGCATCTCGGCGATGGACGCGATGGGGTTGTAGTTTTTCGTAAAGCTGCCAGATGGCGTTACTTGTCAAGGCGGCGGCAGGTCCATTCAACAAACCGTTCCCGCTTGCCGCAGCCGACAGAGCGACCTTGTGCACCTTGACGGGTGTGTGTGTGTGTGTGTGTGTGTGCGTGTGCGGGAGAGGAGGAGGGGAAGCAAGCTTAGTAGAGGAAAGAGAAACAAAGGAAGGAGAGACGGGAAGGTTGTGTTTGCTGGCGCCGTCTATGAGCGACGGCGCGCACTGCATTATTAAACTCGTCCGACTGGCTCTGTTAAAATATTTGTCACCGCGGTTCAAACCATGATTTAGGAAACAGCTAGTGGCATTTGACGTATTAATCAGCGCTAATAGGGACTAAGTTCGTGTCAAGTTGCAGGCGGTATTCCCGAGATATTTGAACCTTGATACCTAGAGAAAGACAGGTTTCTGTCGCCTTTTGTTTGACGAAAAGTTTTCACTTAAATAAATCTGAAAATAAAAAATTAAAAAGACGCGGTTCTTATTAACTGCTTTTTGGGGGAGAACGGGACATAGTAAATACTGTAAATGGATTGTTTCTTGGCGTTTAAGTTCCTTGAAACTTCGCTCTCTCATTCACAGCTACGATGAGAATGAAATGGACTTTTCCTAATTTATTTTTGTCGTCCTTGTCGTCGGCTTGGGGGGGGGGTGAGAGAGATAGAGAGAGAGAGAGAGAGCTCGAGAGCGAGAGAGCGCGAGAGAGAGAGAGAGAGAGAGAGGGGGGGGGAAGAGGGCGCGGTTGGTGGACACATTTAAAAGTTGCGGGATTCTGTAATTTCAAGATCCCCTACCCTTTTCTTTTCTTTTTTATATTGTAATATGGCTTTACAAAGTTAAACAAGTTTTACGGCCTCTGTGTGCTCGACGAGGTCTTTATATATTTGTTTCTTTTACTATAGAGATCGATGAAGTAAAATAAAAAATAAAAATGGTTTTACATGCTCATTCCTCATTAAATTTCATTTTTGGAAAACGAAGAAGGAACCTTTCCTTTGGTCCCATTATGAAACTATTGATCTACCAAAGTTAGCAATAACAAGTGAAATTGCGAAAAATGTATTTCTGGAAAGTGTCCAGAGTAACATGCTTCATGAACACAGACGCCAGAAATAATTCGTGGCAACCTAAACTGTGCAGTAGAAACCAATGAAACTTTCTGTAAATATCCCTTCGGGTGTTGTTGAACGTAAATTTAACATATAGCGTTGTCCTAAACCTTCCGTTGATGTTATCTTATAAAAATATTTTCCTAGGCCATGCCTCCCCTTTCTTCCTTTTCTAACAAACTTTGGGTTGTTTCATTAGCTGTGAGTGAGATAGTAACACGCTGTGGGTGCCGGTGTAGCTTTGCGGCACCGCTAGCGGGAACGAGCCATCGCCGATTTTCTCAGTATTCCTTTGAGTAATTTTTTACGATTTTTTTGCTATAGAAAGAGTGTCGTCAAAACTACTGTAGTGGTGGAAGAATGGTCAGTTGGGCTACTAACTTCAGTGGAACAGTTTTATGTCCGCCAGTATCCTTTCGAAGTAAAATGCGCAAGAGCGCCAAAGTCGTGTTGGCGCTACTATTGTCGCACACAGTGTAGTTGAAAGAAACACAGCCTGGAAATAAGATTTACACTGATGGTGTTCCTCATTCTGAAGAAGTGTCGTCACGACTAAGCGTTGACTTGCCGGCACTACGGCGCCTGGGAACGCGTCTCCGTTTACCGCGTCCAAAAAAGTGGTCCCTCGATTTCCGCCTTGTGACGTCACGGAAGCGTCAGGTTGTCGCCGGCCGCGATCCTGGCGGTGTCACAGCATCGGTGCTGGTGGATGTGGCAGACGCCTGGACGCTGCGATGACAGCGACACTCGCGGTCGCTCCTACTTTCTACCGGGACTTCTAGCGCCGACCGCCAGGATCGCGACGTCCGACAGCGTGACACTCCGGCTTCTGTGACGTCATCTTAGAGCCACTTCGGGGACCACGTTTGATGAACGGGCGGGATAGGAACGCTTCCACCGTTCTCACGAAAACTTCTGTTTCCATCTTTCTTCCTTTTTTCTTTTTTTACCAGTGTTTGCTTACATGGTTGGTATGGGAAAAGCAAGATATGCTGAGGTGATGGCAGAACATAACACATTGCGATGTCAACAGCCAGCCAGCTAACAGAAACGCGACTCGATGAGGCAACCGCGTTTTAGCGTTGTTACGTCTTTCGTGACTGTAATCCTGCGGAATGTATACAGAGGTAAGATGAGAGGTTTTTTGTTTCTTTGTGTTTTTTTTGTTGATTTTTTACGTGGCAACGAGCAAAACAGGATGCAATGATCCGGTGTGCACAGAACTCCGTAACCGCGGTGCATCATACTGCCGCTCCCGTTAATGCTCGTTGTTCGCAAACAGGATATACGTTTCGATCTGGACGAGCACCGTATACGGGCGTGCCGTCGTGTATCACTACTGCGTAATGCACGCAAAAAAAACAACAAGAACAGACTAGCAGTTGTACTGGCATTGGCTAAATTTCTCGTCCACAGCTGAGACAGCAGACGCTCATAGGGGCTCACCAGTTTCCACTGTCTAGACCACGGTGTGAGAAGGCTCAGGTGGAGTAACGCCGTCTCAGGAGGCGTCCAACTTACCGTTTCTCATGCGCGCCACCAGATGGCGCCAGGGTCGTCGAGGCCTATCCGAAGGGCGTCTGCTACACGGGGGGAGTGAAGCGTTCAGGAGACCTCTGCGAAGCTCTTGCACGTGCTCAACTGCAACGTGACATCTAAACGTGGCGCTTTGAAGCGGCGGTGGATATTCCTGATGTCATGTAAGGCGATTAGCTGTTCTAAAGAAGGGCTTCTAACCGGTGTCACTTTCGGTGTTTTTTTTTTCTGTGTACAGGCGTGATTTCTTTCTCTGTAAAGCGAGAACCTCGTGCGTTCTGGGCTGTTCAGATCGCGCACTGGGCTGCGGAATGGTAAACGTTGGAGGGTTTTATACAGACCAGAGGCCAGGTTCACGAAACGATCTTACGCCAAAAATGTGCGTGAGACAAAACGTAAGAACGAATTCGTATTCACGAAACGAAATTATCGTAAGTTTTGCGCAGGTTACGACGGAATCCTACGACAGCTCCGAAGCTGTCTTACGCACTTCTTACGATCAAATCAGCATGGCCGACAGCTGTCGCTCAGTTACTTGGTCGCGACGACCAACGGACGTTTATTTTTCTACGTGCTCTTCTGACGCGTCCCGACTACAAGCAGCAAAAAAAGCAAAAAGTACTTGAAACAAACCACGACTAACAAGAACGCTGGATACACAAACACCCGGGAAAAGCTCCAACGGCCACGATTCCACCGACCCCGACCAAGCGAGCTCGGCAGATAGGCCTAGCAGGCACTCCGACTCGGCGCAGCGGTGCTCCGACGGTCCTTGGCCAAAACCGTCCGCCCACGACCGGCTGGCGTGCTGAATGTAATATGCCCGCGCGACCCTTGTGAACCCTTCCCGTATTATACTTTGATCGCTGACCTCAATTTTAGATTAAGAGGTCAATCTCTTCCTCTTGTCATCTCCTTGTTTTCCGAGGCAGCGGTGACGAACGCTGTCGTCGAAAAGGGACTCTCATCGATTCTATCTCCTTGTTTTGTGTGATATAGAGCTCAAATAAACGCCGTATGGATTACCTTCGCAACACGGTATGTACACTTTGTTATTAGTATGCCATTTTTATTCTAGACACGACTGCACCTCACTGTAGATCGCTATAACAGTTCGTGGGTCGCAATGCCGGTTCAACCTTTCTTTGCCGAGTGTCACGTCAGTATCGAGTTGCAATCGTAAAGGATCGGTCCCGAAGCGCTTACCGATTCGCGGTCCAACAGCGCGAATCCAGCACTTCGATCAAACGCGCGCGTCCGCTCCGAGTGTGAACAGGTATTACGTGGCTCTTGCTGACACTCTCGTAGTTCAAACGCATATTTTTTAACGTCGGCTCGCTCCTGCATCTCCGGGGCCGCGAAAAACGCCGCGGTAATTTGTTTCCATCTACGTCGCTTTGCAAACGACTGACACGGACCGCCTTTTACCAACGATGACAGTTGTGTTGACTTCGTAGCGATCGAGTTCGTAGCAGTCAACGGAGGCGGTTACGGATCCCGGCCTCGGCATTCGGGCGTGTTTAAATCGTGTTAGCGTCGACATATCACTGCACGGACACGAACCCCAGACAAGCGGTGGCAGAAAGGCCGCCTGTGTTTGTTATTAAAAATCCACGTGCTCCGGAACGGCTCCGAACCATTGCCGAGCTCTCCGAATTGGCTGTTCGTGCTGCCGAACGACGCCGTCGCCATAGTCAACAGCACCGGTAAGTTCTAGTTTTTCCGTACGAGAACGTCGTTTTCCTCCTCTCACTTAAGAACGCGTTCGTGAATACCAATTTCTCCTCTTCTTACGATGTTCTTAACTTACGAACTTCTTAGCTAGTGAGTTGTCGTAAACTAAGAAGCTCTTCGTGAATCTGGCCTCAGGCCCTCGGATTCAAGGGCACTATCGGCATGCGACGCTCTCAGAATCGGTCGCGAGGGATGGGACGTTGAAGTCCTGTTGTAGCGACGGTATATTCCATTTGCTTATACACCCGATTCCACAGCAAGCCAAAACGCACCCCTTGTTTGCTCAAACAAGCCTACTTTAGAATAAAGAAAAAGCAAAAACAAAAAAAGACGCGGTATTGGCGTACGTATGTTCATGCAACACGCTCACGCTTTAATGCATGAAAAGTGCTTTTTGGGTGGCGTGTTGTTTTATATCGCGAAGTTGCCCTGCTGCAAAAGGACTCATTGCACGTTAGTTCCGGCGCGCAAACGCAATGACGCAGAGGCACGTCAGGAATATGCTTCGTTCTATGGATTTTGTTCATTGAACAGAGAAATAATTTGTTAACGTAATTTCGAAAGTAAACACCCTTTACTAATTAGAAAAAAAAAAGGAATCATTTGACGAACAAAAAGTAATGGTGCACTACTCTCGCACTTTCGAGGTAAAACTAAATGTGCTCAAAACAGTGCCGTTCGCTTTTTTTTTTATTTTTTTTTCTTCGTTATTTGTAAGGCAGCAGGGTTAGCCCGGAAACTTTGTTGGCAGTTACGAGGACGTGGCCCTTGTATAGACGGCTTTCCACGATTTGCTCGCAATACTCAAATGCCGCACGCAGACCAAAGTCTGTCGGCTGCAGCAGGTGGTCTTCTCGCGTTGCCTCGTTACGCCATGTACCTTTAGGCGGTCCTCTTCTTTTGGGAGTAGCAAAAAGGGGCAGCTTCTCCGTTCACGTTTTGTATACCCCGCGTTGCACCGTGGAACGAAGCACGTCTTCCCCATTGCTGGAAACGGAAACTGGCTAGTTGTACAAAACGGTAACTGCGAGAAACTGCGCAGCGTCGCAGCCCGCTCACAAAAAGGACGGCCTCTGTGTTGGTGGCGCGCCCTGGCGGATAGTCTCCGCCACGACGGCTCTTTGGCCGGAGGCGCAGCGTTACGCGCCACCTGAAGTATTCCTATCACCGTGGTCTAAACGTGCCCGTATAGCACAATTTTGCGAACAGAATAACAAATTGGAGGCTTCTTTGCGATCGCATAGCCTTTTGATGGCAATACATTAATGTTCTTCAGTTTGCTGACTGTGTCGTTGATTGTCGGACAACAGGCCCGAATGTGAACAAGCTGTTTGTGCTTCTTTGATCTCTTCCGTTTTCTTGCGCCTTTTTTTTTAAAAATTGATTGTTTGGTTCTCGTGCGTGTATGTTACGAGAGTTTTGTCGCCAACAAAGGCAGAAACAGCTATAGCTTCACGACACGAAATGTCCGTGTTCCTTAGTACAAGCACGCAAGGGCCTCGTTAGTCGACCAGGAAATGTTTCCTCGCAAAAAGAAGAAAAAAAAAAAGAAAAAGCTGTAGTATTATGAAAACGCGTCCACGCATGCGCTCTTTTTTTTTTTACGGGGAAGGGGGCGGGGGCGTTTTTGTTTTTGTTTGTTTGCGTGTTTCTTTTTTTCAGCGTGCGACGTGACTTGCTGACAAAATAAACAGACAAAAAATTTGAGCCTCGTTGAATTTTTTATTCAACGTTAAAACGGCGGGGCCGAGTTTGGTCGCCGAATTTCCAAGGACACTCGATATATCACCATTACGAGGCAGCGTCGTGCGCTGTTTGCGAGTGGGAATAGCACCTCCCAGATAGCCAGCGGCAGCAGTGCTGCATTTTTAGGCCTCGCCTAAAGACGCCGGACGCCGATTGGATAAGAAGTGCTGGTGCGTCACCGTTCGGCTCACACTCGTGTTCCCTATTCCCTATCGCCTATTCGGCACTGCGGCTTTGTGATCAAACAGGCGTGGCTGGGAATCCTTTGTATGTTTTACACCCATGCACGGAGACGGAGTCTGTGTACCCTACTGTATACGTTAGCCAGAACCACTCAGTTGGGAAACCGCCATAGAGCCTGCTTTAAAAAAGTGGCTCCATCCGTACTCGAGAACCGAGCCAATGGCGATCGCAACGCCGCCATTTCTCCCGCAGCGTCCTGTATGGGAACTGCACGGCTGCACGTCGAGTTGGGCAAGGGCCGGTGACGCCATCTCGCACGGCCATCTCGCAGTAGCTATGTAAGCAACTTTCATGTTTCAACTCGTCGCTAAAGGGTGGCGCTGTTATCGTATTTAGCTCGGTCTCTGTGGACGCCAGCGGCCTAGGTTTCAAGGGTGAGTTTCCCAACTGAGGGTTTTAATAACGTTGCCTACTGTATACGGAGAAGTTTCTAACCATTTTGCTTGGCCTAACTCCGAGCAGGGCACGATGATGTCGAGCTCGTATTCTCGGACATGATTGTAGGACTTTGAAGGTTTATGCTGAAACGCCGGACAGAACAGATTAACGCTTCCTTTCTGAATCCGTAGTGGGAAGTGGTTGAGACGAATGATCGCTCGTTGGCGAGGAGATGCAACTATTCCTCACTTTCTTTCACGGCGTCGTCTCTCAGACCGCCGGGAGCTGTGAATATCCGATTCGCCCGAGAAGGTTGGCGAGCTAACCGGCCGCCAGAGTTTTCTGTTCTGGCCGCCAGGTGCCGTCGATTTCGCTGTAGTCGCCAATAAAGGGGAGCCCTCTCCAGCTTGTTTTCTCCAGAGCTCGGTGTTTATCCAGCAACACAAGGCCTGTGAACTCGATTCTTTACGTCAGCTTCCCCGACAGAGCGGTATGTACAGTGGAACGTAGAAAGTGTTGACAATAAACGGAGTAAAAACAAATGTGTACTGAGCAGCTGCTGGACAGATGCACGCTGCAAATTGTTCACGCAGGCCGGAGTGGCTAAACCGTAAACTTCCCCGATAAACGTTTGCGGTGTATAAAAATATGAAATCACTCAAAAACAAAAACACCGATTTCTTGACATTTGCGGCTCCAGCTAGAACTGTGTTTGTCCGAATCCTGTTTAGACTTGAACTCTTAAATTTTTATGAGTTTTCTTTTTCTCATCGATAATCACAATTCTTAGCGTCCGTCCGAAGCAGTTCATCGAAATACGCCGAGCTTTGGAAAAATAAGTTAACACCGAAAAACATCCGTCGATTTTTCTAATAAATAAACACCGGAAAATTTACAGCCTATTTGCAACCGACTAAAAAGGCCGTCATCAAAACGCGTTTTACCCATAAAAAAAGAAAAAAATTAAGTTGCGCATGCGCACAGATGTTTCTGGTCAAAGTTCAAACACAGGCTTCTCTGCAGGCGCAGTGTTCACAATTCCGTATGAAAAACGCTTTTTTCCTTTCTTTATCTAGCAATAAATGAATCGGGGTACAAAGGCTAACACCAGGGACGATATTATAATCGGCTTGTCCGTTCAACGCTCAATTTCCGGAATTAAAAATGTGTGGTGGTTTATTTTTTTGTTGTTTTTTATTATAATTTATTATGTTGACTTTTCGGCGAAGAGTCTCGCTTTTCGCGATAACCCGCGAACTGCCAAGAGAAACAGAAAATTTTTCAAAACGTGACGTTTTTCCCTTCTTTTTTTTTTTTTTGCGGAATTGGGGACGCTAAGCTTGCTTCCTCGGGGAAATGTGAACAGAATTCAGATGTCTTCATTGATTCGGCTTACAAGGTGGCGCAAGTCCAACATCTCGCTAATAGTAGGGGCACCGCAAGACATGCCTGCTTTTAAACGTCGTGCGGCCAAAGATGGAAAGAAGTCCTCGTCACAACTTGAGTGCGATTCCTGGCCGCTTGGTGGCGACAAGGTCGCTGCAAAAAGTGAAATGAAAAATACATTTTTTTAAAATATATGTATGCATACTTCGTCATTCGCTTACCTTCCATTATATGATACACGATAATGATTAATATAATAAATGTGATCCGTAAGATTCATGTGCAGGCTTTTTTTTGTTTATACATTCGCAAAAATATTAGCATGAAACTACGCATGGGCGGTACGCCAATCGTTCATCTTTCCCGGTTCGGCGGGTGTTCGATATGGCACGGCGATGACCGTGCAGTTGGCAGTGGCAGAAGCCGGCATCTACTACCGTATCGCCATTTTTCTTTCAGAAATTCGATCATGGCCACTCATCATCATCATTGTCATCACGAAGCCGGGGCTCTGCGTTTTGCTGGCGAAGATGGAAGAATGTAGGAGAAAAGGATTACAGTGGTCAGAAGATTGGTGGAAAATATCCCGGGAAAATTGAATGAAGTAAAACTACCCTAGCACGGCTGGGAACAGCGGGGACAGAGGAAAATTGGAACTCTCCTCCTGCGTGACCTGGCCCAAAATCTCATCAACCCTGTTTCACGGTTTTGGGGTAACGCCGACTAGGTTTGACCAGAGGAAAATTGATGACTCCTCTTCGGGAGGTGAACGAAAAAAGGGAGACACTATATGGATACATTTTTGTCGGATTCCCTTAAAGTAATTTTTTCGATATAGCCAGCCTGGTAATAGTTCCAAAAAATACAGAGGACGAGCAAGTTAATTGGCTTAAATGGGCAAGGGGAAGAATCCAATTTTTTGTTTGTGTTTCTAGGCTAGGTGGCGCAAACTACCACCCTTTATAAAG